>KN509289.1:33904-48888 GCA_000787155.1 Scartelaos histophorus
AAAAGTGAGATGTATGATGCAATGAAGAGACTGTTTTGGGGAAGAATTGGTGTAATTAAAACAAATGGTAAAAAAGTAAGACTGGTCAGAGTTGTATGTATAGGACAAGAGAAGAAAATGTTTTCATATTAATTGCAGAGAGGATATGCTTGGATTTGTCAAAAAGATGCATAGACTGCTTTCTTTTAAAGTTTGAGGGGAAAAAAAAGCTGGTTAAGATTAGGGGGGAAGCGCCTGCTCTGAATCTTACAACACTGTTTTTACTCACAGTACAGTTTCCTAAATGATTCGCCAGTAATTAAAGAGGTTAAATGGAGCTTCCTTGTAAAGGAGCGCCTTGCTGTGTTTATTGGCCTCTGTTGCCCCCCTGTGGTCAACAATGAGAGCTACTATTATCCCGTCATGAGCTGTGAGCTAAGCTTCACCACCTGTGTGTCGTTTGGGAGCTGAGAAGAATGATGTGTTATGGCCTTGTGCTAATCAAATCATGGGATTAGATATGTTTTATGTTTCAGGTACCGTGAGACGCACCCGCTCCCCTGCCAACCCAACAGCCATCCTTACACAATAATGAAAATTAAAACCATACTGTCCGCGTATGTGTGTTTGTGCTCAGATGTCTGGACCTTATTTAAGTATTGAAGAATGATTATTAGATCTAATCAATGTGTCCTTAACTATGTCAAAATGGTAGCAGCGCTATAAGGTGTTTTAAGGTTAGTGGAAAGTTTACTGATGGCACTAAAGAACATTTTCCACAAGAACAAACCCACTCTGTGGTTTTATTTGGCCTTGTTACACATACATAATGTAATTTCAGGTGCATCTTAATCAATATCAATGAAAAAGGGTCTAAATTAAATTTTCAATATTCCCAAACCCCTTTATAGTCCTGAAGGATTAAATAATAACAATTGTCCAGAAATATAAAACATTCTGTCTAAATGTGGAATTCATTCAAACTAGCAAAGCGTGCTGCACCTTCACCCCTTATTTCATTAATGAAAATCTAAAGATTAAAGATCTTTGTCCAGAAAGTATACTCATTTAAATAACATTAACACATTAAATGTGCAGTGTTATTGTTTTGACATTTCAAATCTCAAAACTTGGCCATTGCTTTGAAAAGCATCAAATTCCTCAACAAGTCAAATCTGGATTATATTCAATTCCCCACATCTCTCCTGTAAGATGATGTTGACGCCTGTCAGTCTGCAAATGTTTCCAAAGCTGTTCCAAAAACTCCAGGCTCTGCTATAATAGCTGCCAAATATATGCACTACAAAGTAGAAATATACTGGAATGACAGCCAAACTTCCAAGGAGTAAGGGCCTTGCCAAAATACATTCATGAAGAAAACTCTCATACATAGTCAAAGTAAGAGGTCCTTTGGTCAGTATTGTTGAATCTCAAATGATCTGTGGCATGATATCAAGAAGCAAATATTATCCTGCGCTGCCAAAATCACCTTGATAAGAATTTAATCTTAAACCATACTTGCATGTCATATATTTTACTTTGAAAAAGATCAACTTCAGCTATTTCATGAGGAGCCCAAAAATATATAATATAAAAGATTAATTTACATGAAATTTTCATGTGCAACCTAAAATTATAACATTATATGTTCAGCTTTATTTTATCATTAGAGTCAAATATCGACAAAAAAGGACTGGGGTTGGGATAAAACTAATGTTTCTTTTTTAATTCACCCAATAACAATAATCAGATTATATTTGTGTCAGGCATGGGGTAAAGATTTGACTGAAAATATTATTAAATTAAAGAATGACCATAAATCCTTGACACAAGTTTGACGCCTTTGAGAAGAATAAACTCTTCAATGAGTCCTACAACCTAGAGAGGCAGTACTCAGACATCCCACACCAACAGAGGGCACTGTAGAGCTTGAAGAGAGGCTGCAGGAGCTGTTTGCTGCAACTCCCCCCAAGCAGAGTAAGGAGTAAGGGCTCCAGTAAGGAGCCCTGCAAGCAGTTGAAGGAGTGAGAGCTCAGCACAATGATAGGGTAACATGTCTTAAGAGCAGAGGTTAAATGCCCAGGAGAGACTGGCCACAGTATTGAGTATCAAACTATTGTTATCATTTATGTATTTTAAGTGCTAGTTTTCAACACCTGTCCGTAGAAAAAAATATAAGCATTATTAAATTTTCAGTGAGAGCATACTGGTTGGTTTGTGTCCAGTTTTAAATCAGCCGGTTAAGCAGTTCCACAGTCTAGCAGAGAAAGAGAGCTGACCAAGAGGTGTCCTGTACACTGAGAAACAATGTGCACATTGCAACACAATTACCAATAGTAGCACCTCTTGTCATAGCTCTGTGTGTACAGTTTATGCTCCTGGCAAATTCTGAGTGGCATATCAGAGGTAATACATTTAAAAGATAATTTAAAAATATTAAACTTGGTTTCTTTAAAATTTCACAGTGGTGCCAGTGTCGCTTTTTGTACAATTAACAGAGAGGTTTTAATGTGGTGGAGGAGACCTGGGACCATGAGATGATACAGTAAGATTGACACTCAAAAAGAAGGTAGAAGGAATTACAAGAGCATATTCAGGTCAATTAAGTGTTTTTGGTTTTTTTTCTACCAATATAACACAGCCATAACAGGCAACTTGAAATAGGAACTTGCTTCTTTTAATAGGCCAGGCTCATTAGCAAAGCAAAAGACATTTCTGGAATTGACACTGCCTTTCTAAAATAATTAAAAAAGACTTTAACCCTAGTACTAACACAAGTTATAAATCAGTCCATAAATGAGAATATTTTTCCTGTGATCTTAAAACAGCAGTAATCAAGCCAGTATTCAGTCAGCAATGTGTAGCAGTAAACAATGTTACATAGTCCTTAAAACGCTGCAGCATAGGTGTGCAGCAAGGCTCTATTCTTGGCCCCCTGCTACTCACACCATATATTTATGACCTTCCATCTGTGTGTAATGTTAATATAACAATGTATGCCGATAATATTGTTAACGAAGTTGCTCAGAAACTGTTAGAGGAGATGACTGAGGTTTCTGCTCCGTTAAAAAAACTCTTGTCTCACTTTAAATATCAACAAAACTGTTTTTATGTTTTTTACAAATCGTCACAAACCTCAACAATATCCAGAAATTCTGATAGAAGGGCAAAAAATGTATAATGGTGTTCAGATGAAATATCTAGGCATTATTCTGGAGCCAAATGTATGTTCCAAAAAGCGCGTTGAAAAGTTAACAAACACATGATACACACATTAACATGGCCAATTTCAGTTGCATCAGAAACTCCCTGACTACAGCAATGATAGTGCCACACTTTTTAGACTGCATAACAAGTTTTTAAATAGGCTTGTAAATCAGCTCTGAGGTCTCTAGAATCATTATATTATATATTATATCTAAGTAAACGATTTCACCTCTGTCATGTTCTTATGAAACACAGCAATTTAAGTTGTGAAAATCTGATGTATGCAAATGTTGGTCTGCTGTATAAGATCATTCATGATACTGCTGCTCCTCCCCAAAACAGTTTGTTTCTCTGAGCTCTGAAACCACCTTCCGAGCCACTTGATCCACTGTGTGCACAAGTGCAGGATCCCCAAACGCAGGACAGCATTTGGAAACGCAGCCTATTCATGCGTGGCCGTCCATCAGTGGAACATATTTCTAACAGATCTGATCACATGCACAAACTACTCACACGCCTGGCAAAACAGTGGCTCCTTTCAAACCAAACCTGTACCCATAATGTGGACTGATGAGTGTCTGGAGAGAGTGTGATTTACTGGAATGAATAAATTGAATGAAGATTTTGATAAGGGTGATGATTTTAAGGTGCTGAGAGAACAGGGTGTGAATGATGATACAGAATTGTTATGATGCACCGGTCATTATAAAGCAATTCTCTTTGTATGTTTGATTTTATGAACTATAACATCAACCTGCCCAGGGACTACAGATGGAAATTAGCACGAGTGCTACAACCTGATGGGACACTAGAATATAATCTAGTTTTAGAGGTAACAACCAAAGACAAAACAGAGCTGCCTGATCATACAGAGAGAAGGTCTGGAGAGGGCTCTGAAGAGTAGGAGTAACAGCATACATAAACTTAAACCACTTTCAAAAACATTAGGCCCACATACAAGACCTTCAAATGCAAACCAATTCAGCTTGTATCGCAGTGTATGCGCAGTGTAATCAGACCTACTAAGTGCTTTCAAGTGCAATTTCATTTTTTCTTTTCTTTTTTTGTAAAACATTACAAAATTTCAGATTTAAAAAAACTGGTACAACTGATTCTGAATATATGACTTGGTTGAGGTTCAAGTTTCATACAAAATCAACCACAAATGTTACAAAATATTGCTTTATACCCATGTCAAAGATTATACTGTTTGTTACAATTATACATTTATTGTCTAATGTTGTTATACTGGTTTATCCATCCATCCATCTTCTCCCGCTTAATCCGGCTGGGTCGTGGGGGCAGCACGCTGCCCATTACTCTATGCACCAGACCCAGACCCTATGAACCCCTCTGCAGGTGGTGAACCCACAGGAGGGAGGGACTCCCTGCCGGTCCCTTGTTCATAGGGTGTTGCATATTTTTGGGTGATGGGGGAAACCGGAGTACCTGGAGGAAACCCATCCAGACACGGGGAGGAAACATGCAAACTCCACACAGAAAGGCCCGGGCGACCCGGGGATCAAACCCGCAACCTTCTTGCTGTGAGGCATGAGTGTTGCCACTCTGTGCCGCCTATACTGGTTTATCTAAACCATAATCAATATCCGGAGTTCTTCACACAAGGGCTATTGTGTTTTATCCTTCTTTCAAATTTGGTCAAGCTAGTTGGTCATAGTCATTATGTTAACATGCACCTGGAGAAAACTAAATTACTGCCTCACTCTGAGGGGTGTAGGATTTATGCAGTGAACAGTAAATGGTCTTGACTTAGGACTGCAGGGGTCAAAGGTAAAGCTTGGTGTCCACAGCTGGAGAGAAATTCCAACAGGATTATTCTGATGAAAGAACTAAGATCCAGAAGTATCATCTGTACTCTTGCCGTTGAATAAAATGTTCATGAATGGCTATAAGAGACAGACTCATATAACGGCCATTGGCTTTCAAATCCCATCATGGGCAGATATTAAGTTTGGGCTCACCCCCTGTGAAAGACATGAAGCCTTATTTGAACACGTTAATGAAAACAGTACAAAACTGAAGTGAAACAGGGCAGCAGATGTCAAAACATCATTGATGTAGATATTATTTTCACTATTATAATTAGATGTATAACAGTAGTATCAAAGAGTTAGCAGTAATTTCAAATAAAATGTTTTGGGGAAAATATAAATAAAAATTGGCCATACATATCTGACGAAAATGAGCTTATCGGCCATCAGCTGCTCTGGATTCTAAGCAATCAGCATCTGCTATGAAAAAAAATCATACAAGTCAATCTGTAGTGGCTATGATGCATTTTGGGTTAAGGATGACCTGGCAAATTGAGATGGAAAACTCAAGTCCTTCTCCCTGTAGTGCCTGGTGGGGTGTGGATTTACCTTTGTGGAGCAAACACAGGGGGTTATGCCTAAGTAAGATTAATCGGATCAATTTGAGCTGAGCTGTCAATCCTACACAATCTCTGAAAATCGGAGTCAAAGGTCTTTGGAACAATCTAACCATTTAAGTCTTGCATTGTTCACTAGATATGTAGGCCTACCTCATATTTAAATCTAATTCTAAATGGCTCTTGCATTATATTTTACAGTAACTGAAAACAATGAATTACAAGAGTTAAGACAGTGCCATGTCTGTTATTTGTTATGTAACTGTGATCACAGGACCTGGATAGTAGGTGAGTAACAGAGCTATTTATGTTGACAGAGAAACATAGCCATATATAGATTCCCATGCAACTGTTCCAGCGAGCATTTTACTGTTAAGGGTTTTAAATATGACTATAATGACAAAACCACAAATACAAATAAACCAGACCTTGATTTCAAAGATTATCCTTTGGAAAACTGAGAGAAATCAACACCATTCAGGGAATGATGTTAGATGTTAGCATCCAAATCTTTTTAAGACATTTCAACCGGTCTCCTGTAATAATACAAAAAAGACAACAACTCTGTATTTACTTTTAGTAGTGAGCTGTGTCAGTGCTGTATGTAAACATCATGCAGAATGCATTACTGGAGTCATTTGCTTTGGCTTTCTCACGGCATCATGTGCTTTTAATCTTGCATATCCTTGAACTCCATGCGTGTCCTCTTAACAGTGTAAACAAACAGAACCTAGCTTCAGACTTAGTTATTCATTCATTACTACATCATTTTACATAATATGATATTCCACTAGACAATCAACAAATATTACACAAGACTCAAACTAATAACCCCTTAGTAATCCTTACAAGACAGGCTAGAACAGTGAGTAAGTTGTGAATGGCAGCATGGTGGTGACATACCACTCTCCTCCCTCAGACAGAGGGAGGGCATTAGAGTCAAATTAGGAGAAATGGGGGGAGTTAGTCAAGCAAACTGAGAGAGAAAACTAGCACGAGTAACCTCCCCAACTCCAGGAAACTACTAGTAGCAGGAAGAAAGTATCTGAATTTTGCATCATCTATGATTTCTTAAACAAACCAAAAGAATCAGCAATCTGTGAGAAAGAAACCTTAATGTTTTAACACAAACTGAAAAACAAAAACAGGCCTGTCCAACATCAGCTGCTTCAAACCCAGTCTTTGTTTGAAAAAATATAAAACTACAACACAAGTAAGTCAACTTTATTTTGTTTTAATACGTCGTTTGATTGTGTTTATAAGAGTAGTATTACCTGAATGACTTTTCGCGGGGGGAGGCGGCAGATGAAGAACCGGCTCACGGTAACACACGTGGCATAAGGACACATACAAAGTAGAGTATCTGTGGAAAATGTGTGTCATGTTCATTTATATTATTAACTTCAAGTGTTTTGTTAAATTAAACTGGATACTGTTACCTTTCCGTGAACGTCTAAATATCAATCTGAAAGTGATGATAACGATAATCTCAAAAGAGCGGGTAGTTTTCGGAATTTACAGTTTACAATAGTTACCACGATGCTAATCTTAAGATAATACTGAAACAACACCGTTATTGTTCACTTATAAACCGATTATATACGTTTGATTTTCACACAACTGTAAATACAAAACAGATATTAATTGAAATGTACATACAAAATGTTCAGTGTTTTAAGCTAATCGATGAAGAGTAGCGTGGTCACGTTTTACGTTTGGGCGTACACTGTTCCACTCACTGTGTGTACAGAGGGAGGTAGTGAAAGTTTAAAACATGGTTCTGCTTCCCTAAACGTTTATATTTGTTTGTTGAAAAATAACAATAATCCTTAAACACGGAAACTACGTCTCATAAACAAGCATTTAGTAATGAAATCTCGTTAATATGCTAGTTTTATCTGTGTCCGTGTTTAAATGCAATACAGTCAAATTTTCTTTGCTAACACCTATTACACTGCCCAGTCTATTGGTCTCTCAAGGAAGTCTCTTAGGAAGTTGTCTGGAAATGTAGATACAATGTGGTATAGCACGTGAACGCAGCTCCGAGACGCACGGGGGTTGTGGCTGCGAGAGGCCGCCCCCCTGGTGCTGGTAACAGGACCCGAGCCAGAGGTCATACCCGGGGAGAGACAGCTGCTTGTAGACTGCGCACAGCACCGTCATCATGGGGCTGCGTTGTTGGACTCTTCAGAGAACAGAGGCCCCAACTGCGTGGCGTTTATTTTTATACAAAGTTGTGAGAATAAATAGTTTACCCTGGGACTCTTTATGGCCTGGTGAGGTTGATATACACAGGTCATGTGGGTAGAAAACCAGCTTTTAAGTGCGTGAGAGAGCCACTCCACTTGCTGTAATTTGCTTTTTCAGTGTAAACACCAATTTTTACTGTGTTAGAACTGAAGTGGATTGAGTTTTCAAAATTGTACCCAATTAAGAGTAACATTACTAAATTAAGAGTAACATTACATCACATATTACTAAAATAGAAGTACAAAATGCCGGTCCATGTAATTACCCTACTCAAGTAAAGAGTAAGAGTAAAACAGTATTTGGGAAAGCACTGCTCAATTAAGAGTAACTTAAAAAGTTAGATTTTTGAAGTTAGTGTAATTGGAAGAACTAAACATTTAATGGTGTACTAAATATTTATGTTTGTTTGGGTTTGTTTTCAAAGGATGGACACATACAAGTTTGAATCGTATCTGAAGAAGTGGTGCAAATGCTCAAATTATTTAATGATGTCAACAGAACAGGACTGTTGTCAGCATGTTGACAGAACTAAATATTTTACTAAAGTAAGAGTACTGTTCAGTAAAAATATTAAGTAGGAGTAATGCTGCTAGAAAAGTACTCAACTGTACAACTTCTTCAACAAGTAAATGTAACTGTGTACTACCCGCATTTGTACTGTATAATAAAAATATAATAATCATCAAGTCAAGTCACGCCTAGTCATTGGCAACATTGCATCATTTACCAGGTGCTGTGGGCAGGTATTTTAGAAAGCATTGCCCTTGTAGGCCAGATTTCTCCAGTCTGGGTGTCATCTGCTCATCTCACCCAGTTTTATGACAGTTGTGACTTGTGAGCCCCTCAAAAGTCACAACTGCCCACCAACCATAAAAAGCAATAGCCCTTTATGTTTGTTTTATTGACCTTCATGTCCCAACACCAGTGTTTTGGGTCATATTCTTGTCTGTTGTCAGTGCCGGTGCTAGGTTTGTGCTCTGGGAAATGAATAGACAAAGTCGGGTGGGAATCATCTCGAGGAATGTGGGAGATAAGCAGGAAGTAGCAGCAGCTCGGCTACTGTCTAAAATTTAAAAGGCTTCTAGGATTTTATAGTTGGTCATTCAGCGTATGTCCCCATTTTAATAGATTCATGTTACACCCTAGTTTACACTAGAGGCTTGTTTTGATTGTGACCTTATATGCTCTTGAATATGATACGTTTGTCTGGATGATAACAAATACTACACATGCGTGTTGATGGTGGTCACAATAACACAGCACACCTACTTATGCAACCTTTACATGCAAAATAAAAGGATTCTGCTGTGTATGGAAAATGCTCCATGGCCTACAATTTTATATCTGCTGATCAACGCTTATAAGCATATATTTATACTGTGATTAGGATAATTGGATATTATGATTTATATATATTCTATCCATCCAAATACATATCAGCCAACACATTAACATCAAGATAATTGTTGGACTGGAAAATATTAGCCTATATTTTATTTGCCCTTGTCTTGTTTTAGCAAAAGGCAGTCATGAGAACCATGACAGTAACATCTTTTTTTTTAAATTTTTTTTAAGGTAAGTTAAACTTAAAATTTTTGTTTGTCTCACTAGCAGATATGCTGTCCTTTTATGAACAGTGTAATTAACATTATTCGTCTTTTGTTGGGAGGGTGAGGGAATGAGTGCTCTTCTTGGTTGGGTGCATTCTGTTAAAGAGAGTCCTAAGTGGATTTTCACAATGAGGTCTCAATGACAGACAAATCCCTCTTTTCAACCCCAGTTTCAGCTCAAAGGCTGCTCACTGGACTATGTATAATTCTATTAAGACACATGGCTCTTGAGCACCTAGAGAGCCACAAGCACACGCAAAGGCACATCAGACCTAATAGATCATCGCTGCCCTACCAATGGGGGCTCTCTTATTAAGACTAACTAGAAGATTTTCGTGTTGCGACAGGGACAGATTATAAACTCCCAGTGACCCCTTTGTCTAACTTTTAGCCTTACAGCCAAATGGAACAGCCAAATGTGACCTTTGAGGTGAGTGTCAGTGTCACTCTCGCCGAGCTGCAGTGCCCTGTGTGCTGTACGTTTGCTTTCCAATCAGTTATAATAATCAAATAATGTCATTGCCAGGTCACAGGAGTTTTAAATTACACCTTGGTTTGATGCACAGTTGTGAATAATGTTTTGTAGTGAGTTAAATGAGTGAAATGTTATGTTTACTGCTTCTTTTTTAATGTTCCTCATTTGTTCTGATAGAGCAGATATGGCTCCTTCTCTGGTCCAGGCCTACAAGAGGCGCTGGTGGATGGCAGTGACAGCGGTGCTGGAGAACTTGCTATGTTCAGCTGTGCTTCTGGGCTGGGCCTCGCTGCTCATCATGTTAAAAAAGGAAGGTTTCTACTCTCACCTCTGCTCAGGTATTGTTAGTTAGTATTGGTGTGGTATGTTATGGCCATTCTCCAGAGTATCACATAGCATTTTGTTTCTGTACAGAAAATCACACTGTGCATTTGGGTAATGACTCTGCTGGAGAATGGCGCACATGTGTTGACCAGGAGGAGATGCTAAACCTGGGCTTCACAATAGGCTCTTTCCTGCTCAGTGCCACTACCCTGCCTCTTGGCATTCTCATGGATAGGTTTGGCCCACGCCCTATTCGTCTTGTGGGCAGGTAAATTCATGTGAAGGAAACTATCTTTACGGTTTTTGCATTTCAATATTATGCTTATCAGTATTAACATGATTTACATTACTGAGTTGTTGTAGTAGTAGTAGTAGTAGTAGTAGTAGTACAGGTTACTAAAGTACAGGTACATTCCTTAAAGAGGTGTGTAATGAGTCATTGTAAGTTACTGTGAAGTGAAGTAGTAGTTAGTTAGTAGGCTGCAGTAATACGTGTTTTGGTTACATTCCAAAAATGTTCAGGATTTTACAAGTATACACATGTCATGCAAGGATAACATGCAGTCCCAGAAACTATTAATGAACAAGTCGCCATAGGTTGGTACAATTTTTTTTTTTTTTGCTTTTCAGTTCTTGTTTTGGACTGTCCTGTGTTATCATGGCTGTGTCCACCTATGACCCTGAGAGTAAGTATAACCTGAGCTCAATGCACAGTTAAATGTCCTTCATTAGAATTGTTTTGTAATCATGAAAAAGGCGAAAAAAATAGCTTTTTATGTTTGTTTGCAGAGTTGTCAGTACTTATTTTTTTGGCTCTCTCTCTAAATGGCTTTGGGGGCATCTGTCTGACCTTCACTTCTCTCACGGTGAGAAATTCAAATAGCATTTATTAAAATATCAATTGTTGTATCTTGTTTGTTTTTGTTTAAGTAGAGTCCAGATTTATCAGATATTACTGTTAGCGTGTGACATAAAGTAATTCTGAGAAACTGTTCCTGGAACAATGGCTATTTGAAATACTGAGGTTCTCAGCTGTGGTCTGTTTACTTGTCAGACATGTGCTGCTGTGTGGCAGCTGGTCACAACATTATCAACTTTATTATCCTTCTGTGTCCTGCCAAGTATTTCAATTGTACTTTTGGTTGGCACAACATGTTTCCATGTGCACATGACCACCCAAATGGAAAGTGTCCTATTTGTGTTTCCACCAATGAAAATTCAGGCTCGGTCACACACCCTCAAGAAAGTCCTGCCCATTCTCAAAATATTGATGGTCACCTTCTCTCTTCCTTTGCTATCACAGTTGTTTTCCTGTTTTATTGAACCAGAAGTCTTTGAAAAACACTGTAACTTCACACAAAATGATTCACTTAGGCCCTCCAAGGAAAAAGTCAGTCCTCTGTGCTAGACAGAAATGTGGTCAGTAGACCTTCTCAGTTACCTTTATGCTGAAAGTTAATCCATTATTTATATATTTTGTGAAACATTCAGTTGATTTAAACTATACAAAGCCAGTTTAGAGTCCAAAAAGAAAAAAAAGAGTTTGTACTCCAACTGGAGGGTTAGTTGTTCAACTTATACCTGAGGGATATCATACCTGTGCAAGGTCAGAGTGACCAGAAGGACATGGTGATAAAAGTAAATGAGTGTGAGGCACAGTGCTGGAGTTTTTTTGTTTGTTTGTTTTCAGAAGATCAATGAATAAACCTTAAAAGCCCCAAAGCCACATTTCCATGTATAATGTAAAAGGGAATCAGAGCTGAGGTGTAGAGTGAGATTGGTTTAGTGTTTCTGAAGTGAGTGCTACAGACTGAATGCAACTTGAGTTTAAAGTAACAAAGCAAAATAAAACAATACATTACTAATATTTTTTGTTTTTAATCATACTGTCTGACTGTCAGCTGTCAGAGTTCAGCTGAGTTTTCCGAATTTATGATACAGTCAAAATCTGTTAACTTTATACTTGTGGTTTAAGTAGGCTTGCATCACCCAAGTAAGTGAGCACAGCAAGTATAAAGGCTGAACAAATTCAAACTGACCAAAAGAAAACTTTGTCCTTCAGTTTTATTGACTCTCACTTGACCCAGCGTCACATGTTACAGTCCTCGTCTCTATGTTAATATTTGCATCCATCACATGTGTTGAATATCTATATGTGAAATATGTCTTTTATGAGCACCCTTAGAAACACAGTCATGGGAATGACACCTTCTGTTGCAGACACGCAGTGGCACGTGCAGACTCCTGCCATACACAGACTCACTGGGACTGTTTGCCATCTGAATGTAAACTTTAAGTGACATTTCACTGTGCCATCTTTAGCTTTAGAGAGAGAAGGGCAAAACGTGCTCAGAGGAGGCTCTTGAGTCTGGTGATGACAACTTGTGAAATATTTTATTCTTAGAAACCAGCTAAGGGGAGACTTTTCCCTCCTTAATCCACACATAGAATTTCTCAAAAACGTTCCCAAACGTTAAACAAGAAATCAAGTCTTTCGACTTGATTTCTTGTTTAACCCACAACCATTTTATTTCTGCACAAAATGGCCTTGAATGTCTCTCTGAATTCTGTCAACCACAAATTGTCATCACAGTCTTATCTACTTGGCCAGAGCACTAACTAGTCAATTTTACCAGCTCCTTTAAAGATGCACTATGCAACATTTGAGGTGGGTCCTCGGGTCCTCCTGCTTGTGCCCATGTACTAGTCCATTGCAAAAAAAAGGACATCATGAAAAAGTTAAAAAAACAAAACAAAACATAATTCTAACATAATTCTCTGATTCCAGAAAGTCAAATCTGTATATTTTATAGACTCATGATACATAAAGTGAAATATTTCCAGAATCAAAATGATCATGGTTTACAGATGAAAAAAAACTAATACTGCTTTTTTCCATATTCAAATTTTTTACTGTAATTTTTTTTTGTAATGGCTTTGATTAGATTTTTCCTCAGTGTAGTGTGGCATCAAACTTATCTGTTTTAATGGAGACAAACAGCTGCCACTAACAGGTAATCTGAAGGGGTACCATAATGTTCCATAATGCACCTAAACTAAACTAATGTATCATGCATAAAGATAAAGAAATTAGACGGTAGTTTTTGGAACCTAAAAAGATTAGTTGGTGCAAGAGTTTACAAAGCATACCATACCCACCACAATCCCACACATGTGATTTTATATTGACCCATTTAAGATTCTTATTAAAAACTCTAAGTGTGCTGACCACACAATTGGTCATTGTGATAATGCTAAGCTTCTTACTACTGTAAATAGGCTAACCTAATATAATATGTGTTAGTGCCTGGTGCGGTGCCCATGCTTTGAGTAATGTATACTAGACCAGTCATTTTAATCTTGAGAAATTGTTGAAAAGGCAAAAATAATGACCATGTGTTGTGTTTAAGCAAGGCTTTGGCAAGTTTGAACTGTGAGGTCATACCACAAATTGGGTCACGACTCGGTTACTTGTGTCCTCATGACATGGAAACTAATATTTGTTTAATGAGGCTTCCATATTGTGGCAGGTACAAGCTAATGAGTGCAGACTCAGTGGGAAGGAACAGCTCGGGTTTTATAGGTTGACCTATTGTGGCAGCAGCAGGCTGCCCTCTGCCGGGCCAAAGTTTAACACTGTCATTTATGCTCTTGGCTCACTGTTGCCATTATAAACTTTGTATTCTTTTGCAGCTTCCTAACATGTTTGGGGCGCTAAGCTCCACAGTTATGTCTTTGATGATTGGCTCTTATGCCTCCTCTGCTGTAACCTTCCCTGGAGTAAAGGTAATGTGCAAAAATGATAAACACTACTGGTGGCACTGGGCATTAGATAATATGAATATTATTATAACAATAATTAAATGTGGTTTACGCTGTTTTTCAGTTGATATATGATGCGCACGTGGACTTTCACGTCATCATGTGGGTGTGGGCGGGACTTGCTGGTTTTGTCTTTTTCAATTGTTTCTTGAATTGGCCCATAGAAGGATTTCCAACTCCTGACGAAGTGGACTACAGGTGATATACTCTCTTCTTCTAAACTTGTTTTATTTATGTATTTGTTTTTCTTACAAAATAATTTACTGTATCAAATGTATGATTAACAGCAAGATTCTCACAACAAAAGAGCTTCCATCATCAGACACAAAGGCAGATGAACAGAAACTACAGGAGAAGAACGGAGATGTGCACCATCATTCTGCAGAGAAAGTGGCCACATGTCCTGAACCTGCAGCCAGTACGTTTACAAATGAAAATACAGCAAAGAAATGTTATATCGGTGTACTTACAACCGAAAATCTTCTGTCAGAAAATGTGCCCTTCCGCCGTTCTGTCTTCTCACCCATTTTCCTCTGGAGTCTTGTCACAATGGGGATGTCTCAGCTACGCATTATCTTCTTCATGGGTGCAATGAATAAGATGCTTGAGTTTATGGTAATCCATGGACAACAATGTAAGTGTCTAAAATATAATGTATAACATTAGCAACTAAACTAGAAGGTATATTTATATATGTTAATGCATTTATTTGTATAGCTTCTGGAGATCTCATAACGGAGGCAGGACAAAAAGGTGAGTCTCATAGTTGAAACTATTGCCCCTTTTGACAATGTATATAAGTTCTTGTACAAGCTGAAATTATAATTTTTTTTAGTGAGTTTCTACTCCTCCATCTTTGGCACTCTGCAGCTGCTTTGTCTAGCTACTTGTCCATTAATTGGTTACATTATGGACTGGAAGATGAAAG
>KN509289.1:51793-61846 GCA_000787155.1 Scartelaos histophorus
TCAAGCTCACTGCCTGATGCATTTCCCATATTAAAATAAGTATCTGCCTGAAAACGCTGTGTCAGTCTTGTAGATATAGCCAGTATTTAAATAATAAGAAATAACCATAGTTTATTTTTCTATTTCAGTCAAAATTCTAACAAAATTCTAGGGGACATATACATGGGACCTGTACACTTGTATCATAGCAGATACTATATATTTTTGGCTCCTCTACATTCATACTCACACTTCACTCATGCAAACTTTGCTTTTACAATGCATCCCTTGTATTTATAATGCATTTATTTGTAAAACACATACACTTTCTTTTATAAAATGGAGAATCACACTATACATATGTACACAGTAGTTGTTTTATCTGAGACTGCTGCTGTTTGGCTGTGAGCCTGTGAGGCCGGGGTGGTCAGGGCTGTGGCGATTCTGAAAACAAATATGAATAAAAAATGAAAACAAAGTTTCTGCAGAATATTTATGAAACTAAACACTAAAAAGAAACCACACAGGGTCCTTTTTTGTGCTCTGTACAAATCACCTCTATGCCCCCATATGAAGATCAGAATTTAGTGACCAGTGTCACTGCTCTGGTCTTAGCATATATTTAAATATGATTCTTGACAGTGAGCTTAGCTTTAAGCCACACATTAGGTCTGTCACTAAAGCAGTTTTCTATCATCTATAAATATTGACAGCATCAGACCATTTCTCTCTCAAGTCAGTGCAGAGCCATTAACACATGTTTACTCCAAAAGCATTGCTAACTGTAATGCTCTCCTCTGTGATCTTCCAAAGAAAACTACAGCTCCACTGCAGCTACTACAAAACTCTGCAGCACGGTTGCTGATGGACCAGGAAGAGCGAGCATATCAAACTGAAGTCTCTGTACCGACTTCCTGTGAGCTTCAGGATTCATGAATATTATTTTATCATATCTAATTTAAAAAAAAAAGATTGATTGATATAAAATACATGCACCCTTAAAATCTTAATCTAAAAATCAATGGATCTGATTACAAAAAATACCTTTTTCTTTTTCTTATCTTTCTTCTTTTTCTTGCGGTCAGGGTCATCATCTCTTTTCTTTTTCTTCTTTTTGGGATCAGAGTCAGATGGAGTTTCTATAAAGCCGAAAGTAAGACATGTTTAAAGGACACATGTTCCATGTACATATAAGACATAATTTTAACACTTGAATAATGCCATGCCTTGTGGTAGCGGGTCCTGTACTCTGTGGTGTTTGTGCTTGTGTTTGCTCTTCTTTGGTGGCTGTATGTGCATTAAGCGGTACTGTTCTGGAAGCTGCAAAGACAAAACAGTGTCAACATGAGAATACATGTTCTTCACATCATTTGGCAAACTTTTGCTTTTCTTATTAGTACCGGTCCTGTGTGGAGTCTGAAGCCTGTGAGAAGTGCACCAGTCAATGGGCTGAAAGAGTTTCCACACACTGGAGGTTTATCTATCAAAGACCTCAAAGAGCTGCCATCTTGTGTACCCGGACAGTCAATAATACCTACAAGACAACAAAAGCAATTACAATGAATAGCTGGCATACATTTAAAAAACAAAACAAAACAGAGGATTATTCCAAGAACCCAACCATTATTAACATAAAATAAATACATGTTCCAGCAATAGAGCAATAGCCTGATGTCTTGATTTGAAGAACAACTGCAGCTTCTGGTAGTGCCATTGCAGATTGTAATTTTTTGAGAGGATGCCATATCACATAGTCCAAATAACCCTCTATAGTATTTTGTAATTCTTCAGCTGAAAAGTAATACATACGATTGATAAATTACCTGGTAACTCTGGAAGAAAGTTGCTGAGCTTATCTTTCACCTTTTTCCCACAGAATTTGTTGTAGGCGTGCTCCAGGTTGTAGTGCGTTATGAGATTAGAGTTTCCAGTCAATTCGTTTCCAACTAAATAAAAACAGAAATGCCTCAGTGTTTTTAAATTGACAAAACACACTGCTGACCATCCAAATACATAACATAGAATTTGATGTAATGAACACAAAAAAATCTGAAAAATCCAATTGAAACACACAGGCGCTTTATAGTATTGGAATAAATGTTTAAATATTGCCACATGGACCTGTTCAAGTAATACTAGTGAATCTGATTACTTCCTAATGCCATCCTCTGCTATGCTAGCAAGCTAGCATTTGTTTACAAACTGCTCGGCGAGATGTGACCGAGTTTCACCAATCAAACAAGAGCATTGCCAAAATCCAAAATATGTTATTCAGTGGCTAAAAACCACACGTTACCGGGTAGATCCCGCAGTAAATAGAAGGGCTCATTCGAGGCTCCGGGTTTTCGTAGGAGAGGCCCCTCATCCCCGATCTGTGGTGGCATTTGACCCGGCATAGACACTTGGCTTTGCGGCAGAGGCGGCGGAGGCTTCCCCGGTCCAAATCCTAAAGCCGCGGAGCCCTGAGATCCCTGAGCTTCATTTTGGCCGAAAAGAGTTGAAAACATTTCTGTCATATCTAAAGAACTCCGTTTACTAAGGAAATAACTCTCAGAGACGGCATCTGATCTACAAAAGAGCGCACATACACAGTGGGCGCTCCGCAGCTCAAGCCTCTTTGTGGCACTGTTTCACTCACCGTACTGCTGAGAGTAAAACCGCCCAGCGCTACCGTAATGACAGCAATAATGTGGAAACCAGTCTATAATAATGCTGCAGCAGGAGTAACATTTATTTACATGAAAGCAAAAATAAAATCAGCTAACACAGATTTATTCAAAAACATTACAATTCAGATAGCATTTTACACATCAACATTAGGACTGAGGGCAGATGCCACTTTTTCAAAATCTGTCACAGATACCTGGGGAGAAGAAACATTATGTTACAGCCAAGAAATAATAGTATGGATGTAGTACAATTTTACTTTTAATAACAGCCATTACAATCTATTCTAGACCAAAGAATTTGGGTTGGGAATCCAGTGGTACTATGATCTGACATACTTGAGAGTAATACATTTTGATAATTGGCTTTTCTCATTTACAGCAGTGTTACTGATTGATTTGTGCATGTTTGTTATGTTCTTGTATTGTCCTGCATTTGAGGCTTGAGTCAAATGTTTTTGTTTTCTACTACTTCCCTATCCAAGCAATATTTGATGATTAGCAATTCACAAAATGGAATGATCTGTTATCATGATGTCATACTCTATTATCATATTATGATTTAATACTGAATACTGGAAAAAAAAATCCCCACCTCTAGTGAAGATGTTCTCCAACCACCAACCCCTCCCTCACAATACAGACTTACCCTCCAGTCTTCCACAGCTGCTGAAATATGGTGCTCAGTCTGAGAAAGAAGCTCTCTCCCTGCCAGGACTTTTTCTGCTAGGGCAGCATTTTCACCTTGGATTTTTCTAAGCTCTAGTCTCATGTAGGCTTCCTGTTTTTGATAGTACGGCATCAGAAAACTGCAAAGGTCCTGTTCAGGTACTCCAGAGGGACGCCTAAGGAACAAAGATTTGTTTAATTTAACAAAATACCAATTAAAAAACATGTTAATGTTTGGAAAAACTACAATGTCAGACAACTTACCATGTAGGATCTATTTTACTCTTGGCAGCATTCTCTAGTTTATCCAGTTCATTGAGTTTAGTTTCTAAGCGCCCTTCTTCAATTAATCTGATAATGTCATCCTTTGAAACACATTACAAACCACATTTAACAAGGAAACAAAAATGTAGTGTAGTTGTGTATGTTATTACGCTGCTTATATCGTTTTGTTGACATACCTGAATGGCTCCTTTCAGTTCTTCGATAAACTGTTTATAAATATTTTCCATACGCTGTGGGTTTTTCTTGTAAAGTGGCCGAAAGGTACTGGTGAATCTGTTGAAACTGGATAAGAAAACAAAGACACAATTATAGCTTTATTCTTTAAGCAATGAAACCTCCAAGTAGTGTTAATGAAGAGGAAATTCTGCAAGTTAAATAAATGCGTTTTAATGGAGATTTCATGGAGCTAATGCTTTACCTCTGATGTTCCACAATATGGTAATAAACTTTTAATCAGGCACAGGTGATTTTATTGCATCACCTCATCACATATCTTGTCTGTAATAGAGTTTAATGCCATAAACACTCCACCAGAACTTACATAATAGTGCATCTTCAAATTACAATAGATCATTTACATTTAAGTACATTAACTGAATATTAATTGATAAATAAGACAAACTTAAGAAAGATAATTCCAACTCATACAATGCACCCATGTTACATTTTACCTGGCAAGTTCAACAAAATTCTCCAAGCTTTTTTGCATCACTTTCTCGAAGAGTTTTATTCGGCTAAATCGCGCTTCTGCTTCATCGTCCGTCGTCGTACTACTCCCGGTTTTAGATTTAGACTTTTTGCTTGACGTTTTTTGAGCTTCACTTGTTTTCTGATTCTGAGTTTCATCCTCTGTTTCTTTGCTGAAATTGTCGTCTTTCTGCTCCATTTTCGCCACACTTTTCAGTTGTTTATGTTTTGCTTTGCCCGCCAGAAGTACGGGTAGCGGCTTGGCCAAAAAAAACCAACCCATATGTAGAAATGGCGCATGCGCAGTTTACTCACGCACCAACCCTCGTTCCTTCCATAAATATAGAACAGTAGATCTCGCGTTGACTACTGCTGGTTATTGGGACGAACCAATGCGACAACAAAGCCGCCATCTTAGTACAGGCGTAACGCTGCTTTAAATGAAGTCCAAGATTAGTCCTTGCTCAGTCCTTGTTTAGTCCTGGTGTAGGGTTCAGTCAGTCTCTTTTTTTCACTTTTCTCTACAAATCATAATCTAAACCCTTATACGCACAATAAAAACTTAAATAAATTAATTTCACGGGGAAAAATGTAGGAGGATTACGCATATGTACACACATACCACAGCATGTATTATCATAGACCTCCAAAATAAAATCTTACCTGAAATGTTATGCCTTGCTCTGTGAAAAACTTTTTAGACCAACTTTTTTTTACTTTTTAGACCACGGAGCCCCTTTACCAAGATGGCGGTGGTATTAACGCGAAGAGGCTGAAAGCGAGATCTACCGTTCTATATCTAGGGTTACTTCAGCTGTCACTTCTCACTCTCGCTTGGACCCCCGGTGTCGACTTGTGGTTTCTGCAAGCATGGGCCTTATCACGGGAATTGTTGCTTTTCTCTACCATTTTCCACAAATTTACAAATGGCTCCTCAAGCCGTATTACATCATTTCGTTTCTTATGACCGCTGCATTTATTGCCGTGCGAAAAGCGCCAGGACTTTGTGAACACCTGGCTTCACAACGAGAGGACGGCAACTCTTGCGACTTTGACTGGGTAAGCATGGTGGCATAGGGTCCCTACATGTGGAGTTACTGCCATATATGGTGTTCCCTTTGTTTCATTAAATTTATATAGCATTTTTCTATAACTTTATATTTTTTTTCAATTGTATCTGGTTGTAGAGAGAATGGGAGATACTAATGTTCCTCTGTGCCATTGTGATGATGAAAAACAGGAGAGCCAGTAAGTAAACCCCTGTGCTCATACATTTGTGTAAACTTTACTTCTGTGTTTGTTTTTACTTAAAACAATGAAGAAAGGTACACTGAGGTAAGGGGGGGTTACAATTCTATGGGTTTAACAGATAAGGGCCAATTACATTTTTTTTAATATAGCAAAGATGCAGCAAGATTGAAGTTGACAGTAAATTATGTGTTTTTGTTGTTTGGATTCTAAAGTGTATTTTAATAGAGACAATGTGCATATTGCAATTACAGTGTGAAATACCAGATAACAGAAACAATGTGAATCTATCTGAATGCCAAAAATATTTGATACACAATTTTGATTGACTGTATAATTGCAAAAAAAAACCCCAAAAAAACTAACAAACAAACAGCAAAACAGTAACCCAAACACTCCACCTGACCATTTGTTCCCTTTCTGTTCTCCCTTTTCTTTTGCCAGTTACTCTGGAGCAGCACATTGGAAACATTTTCCTTTTTAGCAAAGTGGCAAATGTCATTTTATTCTTCAGGCTCGACATTCGACTTGGGATCCTTTACATCGTACTCTGTCTTGGTCAGTCTTATTACATTACATTTTAGTGTCTGTCACTTGCAAAGATAAAATAAAGCAGTTGTTCTCTGTAAATATCATTTGAAAAAGTATTTGACTCCCATTATAGGGCAATGCCAGGTCTTAACTAGGACAAATCAGGTCTAAAATAACATTAAGACATTATTTAAGTAGAAGAAGAAGCACAACTCTTGCACAATTTGTAACTACTACTAATCTAGAGAATGTAAGAGATTCAAACATAGTTAATCAGTTCTAATAGAGATATAAGAATTCTGTTGTATTGTCTTCATTTCAATCCCACAGCATTCGTGATGACGTGTAAGCCTCCTCTCTACATGGGACCAGAATATATTAAATACTTAAATGACACCACCATAGATGTAAGTGAAATTTTTTAAAATCCCGGTGTTACTGTTAAAAGCACCGAACTCTGTTTGGATCTGTTTTTTAGGAGGAGCTTCAGAAGGACGGTCGTGTCACATGGATTGTTGAATTCTATGCAAACTGGTCATCCGACTGCCAGTCATTTGCACCTGTTTTTGCTGATCTTTCCCTCAAGTTGGAAATAATTTCTTTATCCCCATTATAATATTACTTCTTAAATGTCCTTTAATATTAATCAGAGGGCCTAATATATTTATTATTTTTGCAGATACAACTGCTTTGGACTTCGGTTTGGCAAAGTGGACATCGGACGCTATGGAGAGGTTTCTCAGAAGTTCGTTTTCTATTATTTGCATTTTATTGTTTGGTAATTTTCTAAGGTGATAGCATGTTGACAATAGCTTTATATTGAACAGGTACAGGGTTAGCACATCTCCACTGGCAAAGCAGCTTCCAACACTGGTGCTTTTTCAAGGAGGCAGGGAGATCATGAGACGCCCAATGATTGACAACAAAGGAAGAGCCGTATCTTGGACTTTTAATGAGGTGAAATGAAGAAAATACATCATTTATGTTTGCTTTATTCAGTAGTGTTAATGTAATATTTCTGCTTCCCAGGAAAACATCATCAGGGAATTTAACCTAAATGAGATCTTCCAAAAATCCAAAAAGCTTAACAAAAGTCGTGAGTTGAAAGAAGATGGACTAAATAGTTTTGAGCCAGAAGACGACAATAATGAGTTTGAAACAGGAAACCAGAAACCAGAACCAGAGAGTTCAGAGAGTAAGAAGGACAAGTGATAATGTGGACTTAACATTTCTCAACATCCTAGATTTATCTGCATTATTTATGAATGTGTTATTGGGCATTTATATTACAAATATCAAACGCTGAACAAGGCGGTAACACGGGCTTGAGAAGAGTTTGCTGCTTTACACATAATTGTATGAGCTCATCTTCAAATCCAGCAGTCAACTTCAACATTTATATATCAGAATTAAAGATCTCTATTCTTATGTTGACTCGTGGCCTTACTGCACCTTTCTTGTCAGACATTTATTCGCTCATTAATGACATTTCCTCCCGGATTGGCAATATGAATCAAATTCAGAATTATTAGTTAATTTCTGCTAAGCATTTGGACGACTGGAGGTGTCGTTTAAAATATGTATTTGAATCCCCAGGCAGTTCATACTCCTGTGGAAAGGACTTCAGATGGTCTTGGTATGTTATGTTATGGTATTGTTCTGCCTGTCAAGAACTAGGATTCGTCAGTGGTAAAGGTGTTGCAGTTGTGGTAAAAAAAAATTGTCACCTATAAAACACAGATTAGGAACTATTCAAACTTAAAATACCAAAAAACAAAAGAAAAGTAGTCTTCTTACTGGTCTTCTTCTGAGCTTTTAACCATGTCATAATGTTGCCTCATCAAAAATGGAATATATGGAGTTTTTTGTTTCATTCACACATGTTTGAGTAACTACACTTCCAACGCTCTGACTTGCTTTGTGATGTCATGAAGCATGTGAAGTTTTTAAGTTAATAGCTACATTTTACCTTTATTTTAGTAGAGACTGGCAAATCCAGAGCTGGAATTATCCAAATGATTTTAGTGAAGATGTATAGAGTTTAAAAACACAGAGGAGCACTTCATGCATTACCATAAAACATCACAAGGTGGAACAGTGTTTTCAGTGTGAAAGAAACAAAATGCAACTCCACATATGTTTGCAGTGAGGAAAAAACATAACATAGATCATAAAATAGCGGGACATGGGCCTTTTAAAATAATAAAATACCTGTATGTGCTTTCTCACAATGAGGAATGATGGTTCATGACGATTTCCTCTGATACTTCGGTTTTCCTCATCTCCATGACTGTAAAATTATAATTCAATCACAATCAAATGGTTTCCAGATTGCGATGATCAACTAGTCCTATGGCAGTAAGAGAATGTGTTGTGGTTAGGAGTTAAAATTAAGGTGGAATATATTGTGTGTTAAATAGGACATCAAATAAAAATAAAAAAGATCAGGACCCTTAACATTAAAAGGCCTATTTTACATTATTTTCTGATCTATGTCATAATGTTTCCTCATCAAAAACAGACCTGGAGTTGTGTTTTGCTTCATTCACACGTTTTAACACAAACCCTGAACATTTGGCTATACAGGAAGTGCTCCATACACCTTCACTAGAATCATTTAGGTAATTTCATCCCTGGAATCGCCAATCTCTGCAGAATTAAAGGTAAAAGGAGCTGTTAACTTGAAAACTATTACTTCATGGCATCACATGAGCTTTAGAAATGTAGACAGACTAATAATAAAGACCTACTCAAACGTGTGAATGAAACAAAACACAACTCTGGATGTGTTTTGAAGAGCTAACAACTTTATTACATGACGGAGCTAGATACATTTA
Organism: Scartelaos histophorus; assembly: GCA_000787155.1. Lineage (NCBI taxonomy): Eukaryota > Metazoa > Chordata > Actinopteri > Gobiiformes > Gobiidae > Scartelaos > Scartelaos histophorus. The sequence goes on from KN509289.1 coordinate 60,696, forward strand.
GTGTAATATAGGACGGCTAAAGGAAAACCGTATAAATCTGATATTTTTGCCATATTGAAACTTTATTCATCAATTATTCTCTTATTTGTGAACAGCTCGAGACAGCTTCAAAATGTGTTATCATGACAGGTCTAAGAGCTCAAACGCAACCATGTTATCAGATTTGTTACAAGCTTGCCAAAATCTGATTAATATCTGATTTCTAGATCTTATACCTTACAAATTCTTAAACATGCAAACTGCAAGATTTGATGTGAGTAATTAGGGGGACCATGATCAGACAGAAGTTAAATGATTTTTTTTTTCATTTCTATTTAATTTTCATAACCTATTGGCACCAAATATGTGATAATCTGGTTTTGATTGTGTAACCATAGCCAGTGATGGCTCAAATGTCACTTATTGGTTTGAACAAAATTACATTTCCATCACCTCCAATTACCAGAGATTAGGGCTTCCCTCAATGACACTTACACTATGTTTTTTTTTTTTTTTTAACTTTACTGGGGATGAATCAGTTTCATCATCAATTTGGGACACAACCTCTTGGAAGCAAATTCACCTTCACTGTCGTCAATGTCCTCCTCAGTTGCTCTTTTCTGGATCATTTCTAAATAAATATATAAAATATAAATGTATTATTTACCAGTATATATGCTCTATCAGAGTTTCATAGTCTCATTCCACACAACCATTCTCGTGTTCAATATCAGATTATAATAATTGAAACAGTATTCCTCATCCTGCCAATACTGACGAGCTTCAAAGTTGTGAGGATCTACAGCGTTTGGGCTGAGAGGGAGACCACCAAATTTGGCAAATGGTGGCCTTAACCCAAAGGGGCAATAGGATTTGACCAATCCACAAAGGCACCAATCTGAAGAGATGCATCTTGCCTTTGGATTGGCTGCACATCAGCGAAGTCACCTGCAGAAAAAAATACAAAAAAAAACAAAACACACAACATGTAAAATCAGTATCATTCCTAGAGTCAGGATGGGAAAATGCAAAACGTATTTACGATATCACACACAATTCATTATGGTAAGTTTGTACAAATTGCTTTTTCTTTCTGTGTATAAGTGTATAAGCTCACAAAAACTTCAGCCAGAAATGCTTCTGCTGCTTTTTTTTTTTTTTTTTTTTTTAGT
>KN509289.1:61856-76150 GCA_000787155.1 Scartelaos histophorus
GAGTTTGTGAGAGCATCTGAAGTGCGCAGAGCATGAGGTGTGTGCAACCTGCCACTACAAGTCTCAAGGAGCAAATGGGCTGAGACTGAACTGTGTTGGAGCTACAGTGTAACAAGTACATCAGCTGCCTGAATTCAAACACTGAAGAGTGGGTGGAGCTTACACAGCTGACATTTTTATCAGACCAAGTTTTATTTTCAGATTTGTAGACTTGAGAATAAACCAGACCTTATGCTGGAAGGGGCCCTGCTGGAACTTCATCATCCGGCTCCACAGAACTATCCTCGTCTTCATTGTCAGACTGATATTAGAGGCGATTCTCCTCATACAGCCAATGCTGCTGAGTGGCACCACCAAACTGGGGCATAGGCAGCACCATTCTAAAGGGAACATTAGGATCTACCCATTCCCCAAAGTGACCAATGTGAGGAAGTGCGACCTGCAGAAACCTTGGGTTTGTCAGCACTTCAGCTGAGTCACCTAAGGAAACAGAATATGCACAAATAAAATACCACTGCTACAGTCAGAATGGGGGAAACTGAAATTTATATATTTTGCAACACTATTGACAAATTATTTCTTTCACACATTCAGCCATAACAAAATGAAAATGTTTTCATTTTTGAGAGACATTTCTTTTCAACTTTTTTCATTCATCACCTATTAAGACAAAAGCAACAAACTATTTTGTGCTGCAGTGAAACTAGCCAATTACCTCCAGCAAAAACGGCTTCCATGGACTCCACCAGGAGACGGTCAAAATGTTTTCCATTTCTACTGTAAGTTAATAAAGTCACTAAAACTTCAACCAGAAATGTAAAATGCTTCTGTTGTGCTTTCTGAGAAGCAAGTTGAAGATTTTTACCATTTTGAGAGTATCTGAAGTTTGTGCAGAGCAGGTGTGTCTGCGGCCCCTTTCTAAGAGAATCTAGGAGGAACTATTATAATTTTTATTACAGATCCATGACTGAGACAGAGACTGTGCTGGGACTACGGACTCCTGGTTTCCAAGGCAATGAGCAGTATGTCACTTTCCTGAACACCGGAGAGTGGGCAGGGTTTATACAGGTGACTGATTAGCCCACACTTTTTAAAGTTTAATTTACTTAAATTTATTTATTAAAATAGACTATAAAATCACAATACTTTGCTTTGATAGATGTAAATAGCTTCATACACACCAATATGCGTTGGCCAACTTCATAGGAAAGCACTGTACTCAAGAATAAAATGAAGGCACAGACGTGTTCAGATCTGGAACACACACTGGGGCTATTGAAAAACAATTAGTCATTGTAACAATAGTGCCAAGTTCTTAATAAAATCCTAAAATTAGCAAAAGCAGTCAGTATAATATAAGATGGTGACAGAAATATTTTTAATGCAATATGAAACGCCTAAATAATTCATATTAAATACATCATAGCCTGTTGTGTCATGAAATTGCCTAAGGTACTTTAATATATTGCACAAAAGAGCTAAGTAAGAGGCAATGTGTGGGTATGGGAAATGCTGTTACAGAATTAAACTGAATCACAGTTGTCCCGTCATTCATCAATCTGCATATTTGAATTCTAATACATCAAATAGTTTGAAGGTTATTTTCACTGTAGTTAGTACTGAAGTGGGGTAGAAAATTTGATATTAAAATATTAGTACAAAGATCAAATTGGCAGAGGTTTAATTATTTGTGTGACTAGTTTGCGGTGATGACCCAGACAATAAAAAAATGAATAAAATGTTTCAGTGGAACATCAAAGACCCATTATCATCATTGTGACCTTTTTATTTTGAGACATCATTTAAAAAAATTCATAAGGCCATTTTGGAAATGTATCTGTTACACATTTGTGGAACACAGTCATCACAGCGTACAATTGCAATATCAATGTTTTTTTCATACAAGAATAACACAGGTTTTGTTTTATTTCCACACAATGGCTTCTTGTGCCTTTAGTGAAGGGTCCACCCATACAAGAACAAATGGGCATCCGACAGTATTCTTACCACTATGCATCCAAAACAAAAAAAAGTTACATGCTCATGAAACCTATAGCCAGGGGAGATCAAAGACCTAAAACACAGTTAATTGGCTTAAATGATACGTAGGTGCTTCAAGGTTTTCCCTCTCCCTGGAGTTGTGCTGCTAATAGCTAGCTTTTACATTCTACTGCGAACTCTGTAGTGGGCAAATAAAATAATAAATAATGCCCAGCTCTAAGCCTCACCAACCCAATAATCATTTCTAAAGCATTACCAGTGTAGAAAATAACTGTACCTATTAGAACATGAAAAGAACCAAACAATTAGGCAATCAAACAATTATTGATAGGAAAATGGTACATCAAAAAGCATAAGAAAACATAAAAGTAGATTTCTTCAACTATGTAAAGCAAAATGGCCATTTCCTACTAATGGAAAAGGTGGCTTGATTTAGCTTTTATAAATTTAAAATATGGTCAGATCTTCTTGAAATACTAATCAAATTAAAATAAAATTAGGTCAAAAATGATAAACAATTTCATTATTTTTCAAAATAAATAAGACATTACCCTTACTACCATTTTTGGCTGGCCTTACAAAAATTGCAGCTAGTGTTGGGGTCAACAAACAACAATGATTTTAAAGCTTCAAATACATTTTGCATAATGTCTCTAGCATCACAAACATACATTCCATGAGTTGCTTGTGCTAAAATTTAAATTTCTTTGTGGCTATAAAAACTAGTCTCTATTTCCACAATAAAAATTCAAAAGCTCACCATAACATGAATACCAGCAAAACTGGGCTGATGCAGCCATCATTTTACAAGCAATTGATTATAAATCACTTTCTATCTTGTCATTCTTTCAAGTCATAATACACTTTCTCTCCCAAGAAGCAGATGTCATACATGTATAAAATACTATTAGAAATAATTACAAAACTAAATAATGATGATGTGATAGCTGGACTCTTTGATCCTTTACAGAAATAAATGCTTTGTGGTCCATTCATTCACAGAAAGAAATGACAGTTATTGGAAAAGATTGTGGTGGTGATTGGTCAACAGTCATCATTTTCTATAGATTTCCATTTGTTTTCTATGATGATTTTTTTTTTTATTATTATGTTTCATCCACTCATTAAAGGCCATCCTCACCTAATGTACTGCATAAACTCCTGTGAAGCTCAAGCCACTGTAAAGATCAGTCAGTGGTTCCAAAACATCTTGCTGTGATAAAGGTCCTTCGTTCAAATTCTTGGAACAACTGGCATCATGACAAGTGATATCACAAATACTGCATTACAGTCAGTACCAGATGCACCAGAGGAAAACAGTCCTTCTGAGGCACTCACCAAATGAATAATATCCAGCTCAGTACAAAGCAGGTGAACAGTTTAAACCGTCAGATCTAAACTGATATCTCATAGGTGGTCCCTCCAACGCCTGTGACCTTCTTCACTCCAGGTTTAGATGAGGTGTGATTGGTCATGACCGAACGTGAGCTGGATCAGAGAACATTAAAAAAAGAGGGATAAGAGTTTTACCAGAAGGGAGGGAGTCAATCTTAGACATAAATAAAACCATGTTTTGTTGTCGATGAGTGTATATCAAACAATAAAGGAAAATACGTTCATGCTATTGACCGAGAGACAAAAATCATGCTGTTAGACAGCTGCAACACAGCCTGACATAGTTGAGGTAGAAAGCAAAGACTCACAAATCAAGGAGGAAGAGCAGGGCTGACTCAGACAAAGGAGGAAGAAGAGAGACATTAGAGACAGGAGAAGCAGGCTGACTGAAGTAGAAACAAGGCACTACTCACAGTAGAGCCTGATGTCCTCCTGCAGCTCCCCCTGTGTGACGAGGCTTTGGCTGATGATGCCCAGTCTCGCTACTAGAGGGTTGGGACTTGGTGAGAGAGAGGCTACGAGGCGGTGGAGACACAGGAGGATCTAATGAACGAACCCCCGGTGAAGAAGAAGAGGTGGAAGGTGTACGGAGGGCTCGAGAGTCCTGGTGACGATGCATTAGTGGGTGGGCTTCTGGAAGCCCAGAGGAGGAGGGAGGGGTGGGGCTGACTGCACGCAGGTAAGCCCTGTGAGGGGAGGAGAAAGTGGCAGAGCCCTGGAGCAGCTGGCCTTCCCTCTGCTGGGCTATTTGAGCTGAGAGGAACGGTGATGTGTAGCCCTGCAGGGGGCTCCCAGGGGACACCATCTCAGACTGGCCTCTAAGTGTGACCCCAGTCAAATGAAATGGAGCATGATGTTTCTGCGGAGACAGCTCGTGAGCAGCAGACTCAAACTCCGGGCTCTCAGAAGGGGTCAGCAGGCTGTCATAGGATAGGCTGCCATTCCGAGGAGTCTGATTGGCCAGACTTTTGTAGCTGGTGTCAGTGGTGCCTTCTGACTGAAGTGTGGCTAGAGGGTTGTGCGCCGTGTGAGCGGAGCGTATGCTGGAGGAGTGAGAGCCAGTGGACAGGACCAGAGACGATGGGTAGGAGGTGTAGGAGCGTCCAGTCAGAGAGTAGCCAGAGACCCCACCAGCAGGGATGCCAGAGCTCCCAGGACCCTCACCTCTGTCCCCTCCCCCTCTGCGCACACCTGCACCTCCCCCCACCACTGTGGCCCCATCCAGGCTGCTTGGCTCAGAGCGGTAGCTTGGATGACGACTGGACTGGAGGATAGTTGTGGAAGGAGAGTCCAAACTTTCACCACGAATTATCTGAAAGTAATAATCCAGAATAAAAATATGAAGAGAAAAAAAAGGTAACATTACTTACTTAAGATTTTAATTTAAAATTTCCTTTGATTAGGTTGGAACATAAAATGTGGTGGTGGGGAAACTGAATGTGTGATTAATCATTCATAAGATTATTGCACTTGTTTCATTGACTGGTTTTTAACATGTACTGGCACTGCATGCCAAAAGACTGAATAGGGAGACATACATGGGAGTACAACTACTGTCCAAAACTACATAAGTTTCACATTCCAGTCAATGCAGTATTGGTGGGAAAGGACAGATTAACTCCAACAGACAGTAAAGGGGTCAACACACAGATGACACTGGCTGTAACTTACTGATCAATCGATGGCCACTGAATGATTTATTTAAATAAAAGCAAAAAGAGGAGGCAGTAGGTTAACCACAATTTAAAAGAAAAGTCAACAAGCTTGTATGTAAATCACATATTTGTAAATCAGCTTTGTGGGGTCAAGTATTTTGGTTGAATTTGTGGGAACAAGAAAAATCATTCAGCAATGCAATCTTCCCATTTTTATGTAATTCTGGAGTTCGTACCTTGTTTTGCTGAGTATTGTGATTCCTCCCTGGGCTGTTGCATGCAGGTCTATACTTGAACATTGAAGGAGTGGGAGGCGCTTCTGTCAACAAACTACTCTCTGCAAAGAAAACAAAATATGCAAATATACAAGGCAAATTCAACTCAACACTCAAGACAACTAAATGTAAAAAACAGGTAATCTCACCCTCCGTGTCAGCACGGGGAAGGCCGGGGTACCGAAAATCAGGTTTTGGAGGAGGTGGGGGTTCGGCATCTGCTGACTGACTTTCAATGGGATCTAAACTACTTTTAGACTAAAACACACAGACACAGCCAAATTACAAAAAAAAAACGTAAATATACATGGTTGCATTGGTTGCCCGTTGACGACACATACCCGGGAACTATGCCTGTCATTCTGTATGCCATTGTCCAGGACCTTTGCCTCTAGTTGGGCTTCAGTAAGAGATGGCCTAAGAAAAGGAGGTTGTATTTCCAATTCTTGAGGACTATGCCAACGACCCACATATCTAAGGCAAACAAAAACATTGAAAACATCAGATTCCATACACTGGAGTTAATTTTCATTAAAATAAGTCATAGATCAGCTCCCTGGGAGACTAATGGCAAACTCTATTATTTTCCAGGTCTTTCTTTGAAATAATAGTGAATACGCACCTTGGGGCTTGAGATCTGCAGAGAACATATGTGATGTTTCTCAGACACCCATTAGTAAAAGGATTAACACCTCCTCGAAACTTCCCTGTAACCTACAAAGAAAAAAAAAAAAACATAACATTAAGTGTTTAGTAAAATGTGTTTAAACAAAGTGGGAAATGCCGTTTACCTGTTCATTTGTAGTTCTCCCACGAGCCACTAGAACAATATGGAATCCAGTCAAGCCTGCAACTGGCACAAAAAATAATCCAGCTACACACATCACAGCCATACTAGAGACAATTGTTAAAGAAAATCTTTACCACAAATATATTACTAACTAACATTCGGATGACTTTACACTCCAGATGAAAGGATACGTAACAGCTGAATGTGGTGTATCCAGCTCATGGCGATGATGTAAAATGTAAACCAACCCAAAGCAAAACACATCTATGATATGTGTAGTAAGTGACAGCAAAAATAGAAAAAAATATCTATAGTTTCGTCGCCCAATACAGTTGTTAACCCAAGGGCAGTGATGATCAAAATCCTAGAACATAAATAAACAAAGACAAAAGTATTGTCATTTACAATTTATATATATAAATCATCACATAAAAATACTTTGAGGTTAGAAAGTGTGACTCAGTACCTCAACACAATTGTCACACACTGAACAATGTGAGCACCTTGGAGGACGATAAAAGCGGCAAGTTGAACACCATTTCATGCGAACCTGAATGCCCTTAATTTCTACAGTCTTATAGAGCGGTGCTCGGAAGTCATCCTCTTTATCCTCATCTTCTTCCGCTATAACAGATAAAGGCACATGAAACAATCAGAATAAAAATACATATACAATCGCACCATTTGATCAGATGCATAGATAAATCTCATTTGAGTCTTCACACATGAATTTACATGTATTTAATTACCTCTGGGGAAAATGCCAGGATCCATAAAAGTGGCCATGCAGAAGTTGGCAAGTGTGAAAAGAAACATTACAGCAACATAGATGGGAACAACAGAAGATATGTTTTCCGATAACCATGGACACCTGCAGAATGAATGAAACAATCACAATCAAAAACAGAAAACCGATTAAATGGCAAGACAGGGCAAGCAAACTAAGCACTTACGTAAAACAGAAAAAGAGAGTGGTGGACCCAACAAGGAATAAAGTGGCAGCCGAAACGGGGACATATCGGCTGGGACGAAATGGACGGGGAGGAGCTGAAGCAGGACCTCCGACCCCTCCCCCGATACCCCCACCACTGAAGCCTGGCATCAGAGATGGTGGCAAAGATGGGAAGAAGCAAAGGTAGAAATCTAATGTCTACCTGGAGTGAAGGTGAACTTCACTGCTCAAAATAATTAATACAGTCTTTGTGATGACAAGTCATCGTGGCAAAACAATGCAAATAAAACAATTCTATCCAACAGAACTTTACAAAAAGAAAAAAAATATATATTTTAAAAACATAACGCTATATAATTTGCATCAGTTATTAAACATTGGATCATATTTTTACTGGGGGTGATACAAAAATACATGTATGTGGTATATATTTTGTTGTATGGCTTAATGTAACTATTTGGTTCAGCAATAAATTCAACTAAAATGGCTATTTACTGGCATCAAGTGCAACCATCAAACTACTGCACTGGAACACAAAAGCAGAGATTTGTATTGTACTCTATCCATGGCAAAGCCTGTGCTCGTGTTACAAATTCAAATAAAACAAACTTGTACGGAGGTAGTGAATAAATAGCCAGCAGAAGCACAACAACACAAGAGGCAAAAGAGTGCAACAGCTGATGATGAACTTCTGTGATTGTCCCAAGAATAACTTATCTAGGCACTGGGTGGGAGGAAGAGACTGTGGATGGTGGCAAGAAGACAGTTCCCAAATTCAGGTCAAAGTAAATCAAAATAAAAATGATGATCCAGTTAAAAAATAATAAAACTGTATTTACATAAAAAAGATAAAACTGTGAAATTGGGCCACTGTGGATCATCCACAGGATTAGAGTCTATGTTAAAACAGAATCAACTCATTCCATAACAGCAACTGAAAGGAGCCACAGGAATGACACTGGCCACATCGAGACAAGGTGACGTTTTACACAACCACATTGTGTGTAGACACATGTCCTCTCCTATTGTGAGTTCTTCTTTGGAAGCCATGGAGCAGTTGATCATGTCATCTGTTGCATAGTTCTCCCTTATTTTCTGCAGATTTCAAGCCACAGTGTTCGAATTTATACAAGAGCCCCCTGTAGAAAAACAATAAATAATTGTTTTTTTGTTTATTTTATCTGTAATGTCATGGAAGAAATTGTGACTTAAAATCAAATCAAGTGGAACAGTCTCATTCATACATTTAAAATATCACATTCAAACACAATTCAAATGCATTGCCAATACTTCAGCATTAATTTTGTGTAGTTCTAGTATTCCATTCACAGGGTCTGCTGCCAATAGACATCTGTTAAATGAATGACCCAGGTGGTCAAATGTAACACACCTCTTTCTTATATTAGAAACTGAAGATACTCAAGGGACCTGGATCAGTGACAACACTAGACTTTCGTGACTAATTTTACTGTCTCTTTGAAAGGTGTCGAGAAAGCACTGGAAGCTGATCCCAACAGTGTAATATGAGAGCTGCGACACACCCCACCCCTCAACAATCACCAACAAATATTGAAGCGTGGCCGTGGCAAAATGTCACTTGTTAATCATCTCATGTGCCTCACGCCAATCTGTCCCAATGGATCATAATCCTCTCCAACTCGAGTCTTGTCTGAAACCGTCCGTCTGCAGACACGCGTTGCTGATAAATCCTGGTTAAGCAACTAACATTTTAATTCAATCAAGCTGTATGGATTTGTGAAAGAAGCTTTAAGTTTTGGTTCGCGATGGTATTGTACAGTGGAGCCAAGGCATCTCTACGGTTCAATTTAGTGCTGACATCTGCCACAGTCCGATCATACCACCACGAACCTCTGCAAATAATCTAACTACAACAACCCCCAGCAGTGTTTCGGCATTAATTTTGGTTATGAAATTGAGCCGCTAATACAAACGTTATTCGATGCTCAATTAACCTTACCTTCCTTGAAAAGTTTTTTGCGACGCTTATCAGTCTTCCACCACTGAAGTTAGCTAAACTGACTAGCATGTAAGATTGAACCTTAATAGACAGCCTTTCTGTGGCAAATTACTGTTCGAGATAAATTATAATCCGCTTTGCGTACATCGCTGAGAACAGACCAAAGAAGTTTGGTTTACCTACTATCGATCAAATGGGTTGTTTTGTCTTCAGGGTGTTGGTCGCTTCGGTCATCCTTGAGTTAGCAGCAAACAAACTCGTTAGCTCGGTTAGTTCATGGGTTAGCTAGGCCGACATCGGAATCCAGGAAGTTGCGCGTCATCACGTAGATGTGTCAGCAGCCAATCAGAAGAGAGTCTTGGGCGAGCGCTTGGTTTACAGTAGAATAAATCATGTAAGTCTTTATTTATCATTTACAATACTGTGATCAGTTAACTACTTAATGTTATCTTTTATTTTACTTGTTACATACAACATAATTTGTAAGTCAACGGTTCATGTCAGATGTTCTCCTTTTCATTGCTACTTACGGAACAAATTGTTGAACTAGAAAAAACTCGTGTAAAACAGCAATTTTGAATTGTACTTGTTTTTCTTGGTACATATGCAATATGTTATGCATTGCCATAAAAGCATACCATTTACGTAGTAGGAAAGATTTTAACATTTCTGAATAATTATTTGCAGTGTACCATGTTTATTAGTTTATTTAAAAAGGAGCATGTATATCCATTAATAAACATTTCTCTAAATGAACAGTTTTCTAGCATTTAATTTATTTTTTCAATGTATTCGAAAAAAACTTTTAAAATCGTTCCAAATTCAAAATGCATTCATATGTCAGCTAATTCCAGCATTTATTTAAAAAAGTTAGACGCTAATAACTTGAGGAAAAAAAAGACCTAGATAATAGTTACTACTTCATGTCCATGAATCTAATATCCATTATCAGCAGTGTGTGCCTTGGTAGAGGTCGAGGAGCTGGGGAGAGTACTTTCATCACCTGAGCTTGGGTGTCCACGTTTGTCACAACAATAAAACCACACACAGGGGTCTCAACAATACCCTTCCTTACCCCATCCTCTCCATCGTCTGCACTACTTACACTTAACACATGATATGTAAGATCTCTGCCTGGAGTTACTGGCACCAACTTTAACTGTGTATCATCTTGAGACATTCCTAAGGGCAGGCATGAGTCTGGGATTGAAGGCGCTCCAATTTTGTAGATTCGGACATCAGAGAAGCGCACTTCATAAGAGAATGGATAGAAGGTAACGCCACGAAAGCCATAAAAATATTCACGGATCTTTTCATCACGAGCATCACGTCGGCACTCCTTGGATCGCTCCACAACACCCCCAGATTTGGGAAGGAGCACAACTCTGACAAAGTGAGGAAGGTCTCTCTTTAGCTCATTGTAGAGTCTCTCGTGGTCAAGTACCAACACCACATCAACTTCAAAGGCAGATGCACAGTGGACTAGAGCCTGGTACCCAGAACCTTTAACCCATCCACAGGTGTTTATTATGCATCCTCCCACACTTGCCTTTCTGTTCACCTCACAGCGTTGTGAAAATACCTCAGCTAGGCAAGATGTTAGCTGCAATGTACATTGAAAAATAAAACATTGTCAAGCTATGTATTTCAAAGACAAAAAAGATATATGCCCACTATCTTACCTTGTTGTAAAGCTTAATGTTTGTTCCTGGGGTAGTTGAGCCAAAGTGGTACACCAGTGGAGCCTGAACTGAAAAACCCTCTTCAACATCAGCCGGTCTTTCAATGCATAGTGCAGAAACTGTTCCAGGGACAGACACCTGAGGAAAATAGTGTGTGTATGTATGTATGTATACATATATACACATACATACACACACACATTAGTCAATGCAGCAAAATGCTTTTTGCTGCATTGATTTCTGATTGAAATTTCTGTGATAAACAAACTGAAGCATATTTACCCCACTTTGACCAACATCCAGTTCTACAAACGTTGGCCTCCTTCCCACTCTTACAGCATAACTGAGTAGCAAGCGACAGACTGTTGACTTGCCCACATCTGTAGGGCCCACAACCATTACCTGAAAAATAGACACAAATAAATCAGTGCTATGAAACACCCAGCCATTTATTCCATTTAAATATACAAAATTACCCTTGGCCCCCTTTCATTCTCCTTCTCTGCTTGTTTTCGCATCTGTTCCAGTGCAGCATGGGTGTTAAGGTAAAGCAACATTGGGGTGTCCTTAGAGACATAAGCCACCTGTATAATGGAGAGGTGGTTAGAACTGTCCTAACATTTTTATTTTTTTTTAAACGGCTTACTCACCTCTGGTTTCCCATACAGATTTACACTACAGCCTTGCCAAGTAAATACAGCGATCTTAGCACCAGGACCGAATGTGTATTTCTTGTTTCGATTCAGTTCTGATCCAAACACCTCCGCCATTCCGGACAGTAGCTCTAACTCCACTTGTTCAGCTCCATCACCCGCTTCTACCTCAAATCTCAGTTCAGTCTCCTTTTCCAGGTCAAATCTGGTGCCGACTTTCCCAGGTGGGACGTCCTCAATTGGCTTTTCTAAAACCTCCGTCGCCATTACTGTAGCTTTAAAACATGTAAGATCCCATTAACAAAAAGCTGACTTCACACAGAACAAGAAAAACACTATCAGTTTGTTCGTATCAATAACTCAATTCCTTTAGACGAGTTAAATCCTACCTTCCATTACTCAATGTTAAGTTATTATTAAACCATTATACACGTAGATATGGGGGGAAAGTATCTAACTTACGACTTGATAAGTAAATATCTTTGAAATCTTCGTGTGGTGCTTTATTTGAAGCCAGGAAATGCTGGCGCTGTATGGTCGCGTGATTATGACGTAATCATTAGACATCCAATAATTGAGACCGTATGGCTGTAGCATGGAAAATATTAGAGTAGACATTAAACTATTATAGTAGAGATTAAAAGGCTGCATAATCATCAGACTGGATAATAGGCAGTGATAGTAGTAGTAGTTTTATTAGCCCCTATATGAACTTCCACAGTAAAAAAGAAAACGGAAAAAAAAAAAAAAAAAAAGGCAAACAGAACGAGCTCTTTCTCAAATATTCCACTAGGTGACAGTCTTGTTCCAAGTAATCAGCAGCTGAAGCGTGTTTCATCAGAAGACAGACTGAGAAAATCTCTTTGGTCTATATTCATCATTCAGCTTCAACTGCCACATCTCTTGAAAAACACAAACCTATTAAAAAAAATAACAACAATAATAATAACGATTTTATATAGCAGATTTTGAACAGTTTGGATTAATAATGAATAAACATTGTGTATTTGTTTCAGCATAATATTCATCTTAATGTAATACTGAATTAAAACTTAATCAGAAGTTCCTTAATGTGTAAGGTCTTTGACATTTGAAAGCAAATTCACATTTGCTTTCACAGGTTTTAAACACAGGTTTTAAAGAAAGAATAAGGTTATTGGCTGCAAAATGTCAATCCTTCACTTGGCATCTACTCAGACTTCAGGGCCTCCTCTAAAGCAGCAACCACAACAACTGGTTCAGGAAACTTCAGCTTTCGTGGTGGACCCTTCTTTAAGCCAGTCCATAATATTTTTTCTAGTAAAAGAAAACATATTAAGGTATATTAAAATAAAATAAAAAATAAACAAATAATACCAAACAGCAACTACTATAGCTAGCAACAAGTTCTAATTTGCAAATTATGTTGAAAAAAACCCCCACAACAATACCATTTTACCTTTGTCTCCACCCATCCAGGTAATTTCAAAACTATTCCTGCGAGGTTTTTGTGGGTTGAGGAGCACAGTGAGATCAGGGCGTGCGCTGAGAAGTGCAGACTTCACCTCCTGTGCATTTCGCCCATACACTCTTCAGCTATTGCTGCAACAAATGACATGATTTTGCCCATTATTGTCCATTTTAGTTTGTCCCTTAAGGATTTTTATGTTTTGAGTTTTATGAGTTCACAAAGGCCATTTGTTACGGCTACCATGAGGGCCTCTTAAAAGGTGCCTTGCATAACTTTCCCGGGAAGAGTTCACTACCTGCATGCCTCCATGGAGCTTTTTGCTTTGTCTGGAATGTCCCACAATTTATTACATTATAACTATATATAATATAATTGTTCATGTATTCAATTATAGTTGTTTATTGTTGAAAAACGTACATTCTTACAGTTACTGGGCAGTAAGTTCACGAAGACAAGTAGGAGGCGCACCCTCCGTAAACATGTAAACGCGTGTGAGGTGCTCACCAGTGCTCGATTATCACTCTGTCTCCCTCTTGCAGCGGGACACTGTCTCCTTTATCAGTGTCGCCCACAGAGGCTTCCTCTCCCTGGACCTCAGCAGCTTTACGTTTCACTCCTCGACGACCTATTTACACAACACAAAGTGATAAAATGAATAAAAAAGACCAGTATACAATGAAACCACGCGCATAACTTACAAACCTGTTTTGGAAGCCATTTTTCATTACAAAACTTTCGCGCTGACTCTTCTTCTTCTGCAGATTCTAGTGCGTCGCATTACCGCCACCTAGCGCCAATCTGCCAGTCTTGAAAACAAACAGCTGGATTTCTTACAGGCTCTAACACCGTTTATTGGTTCTGGTATTTCTGTTATTTGTCAGAATATTTTACATAGGTTCCATGACACAGGACAGGAAATTAGGGCACTTAAAGCTGGTTTATGACTGGTTTATGGTTCTGTTTTAAATCTACGCACATGTTCTTCGCACATGAGGCGCTTGACCGTCTTCACTAAAGTGTGAGTGCGTGTTTGCTGTGCTGTGTACGCATGGATTATATGGACAAGATTAAAAACTGTTCAGAAGTGCAAAAGTCTGGCACAAAATGTCTGCAAATAACCTTAAGGTGATTGTTTATTGTACTAGTAAATAGGCCAAATAAAGGTAAATTAAACTTTTAGCTCTGGAGATTCAGTTCTGTAACAGCTCTAAGCTGAGCAGAGTCTCA
The DNA here is from genome assembly GCA_000787155.1 of Scartelaos histophorus. NCBI lineage: Eukaryota > Metazoa > Chordata > Actinopteri > Gobiiformes > Gobiidae > Scartelaos > Scartelaos histophorus. The sequence continues at coordinate 75,915 of KN509289.1, forward strand.
AGCTAAAAATAAACCAGCCTCGTCCTCTGATCAGTGGTACCCACTCCTGACATGAACTTAGAGTGGCCAGGTCCACTGACCAACAGGTAAACGGTTTGATCAGCTCTGATATGCAAGATGAATATTATCTTTGTGCCCCTGGGCAAGACTCTTAACCCTCTTGCCCCAGTGTCTGTGTACATGTAAGCATATAGGATATCCAGCCTTATGTTTTTAGCGTGTGTGGGTGTGTGTGT
>JACN01080470.1:0-13377 GCA_000787155.1 Scartelaos histophorus
CTCTCCACAGATTTGACTCGTAACTTATGCCATACTTTTTACTCCACCACATTTTTCAACACGACTGAAAAGTAGAAGTATTAGTATAGTATACTGTTTCCTTTTGAATTTCACTATTGTTTGAAACCTGCTGAAAAGGCTGAGGGTTTATTTATTGTAACATATTCATGATTTGAGCAAACAAAAATACACAAATAAAAACAGAAAGAATGTATTTGGTTGTTTATACTGAACAAAATTCAGCACAAATCTATATTAAAATCATTACATTTTGTACTATCTACTACAGAGAAATAAGTTGTTATTTTTTCACTATATAATTAAATAATACATTTGAATAAAAACGTCTATGAGTTCTGTGGCTCTTTAAAACTCTTCCTTACATGTTTATTTTCAGCTATTTCTTTGTCGCAGGTCATGATTTTTAACAGTATTTTACATTTAGAATAGTTTTTGTGGTTGAAATCTGCTCTTGGGAAATAATTTGTTTCAATATTATAGTTTATCGTCTAGATTTACTTATATCAAACTTGGAAATGTGTTATCGTGACGGGCCTACGCATGGTCTTTCCATATCAAAACAAATATGGATATGCAGATACAAGGGGAAAAAAGGGAAAAAATATCATGAGGGACTGAAAAACACAGTGGATATTTGCAGAACCAATGAGCAAGGCACTAATCTCTGTTGATCTGAGATGAGAGGAATTTGTTTTTAAATGATCGGTCAGCTCCATTTCAAGTGCGTCACTGGAAACTGAGCTCATCTTACGGTACAATCATGTTTAGTTCTGGCTCAAGGGCGCAATGTCCAGACGAATATCTCTGTATAAAAAGAACAAACGGGATTTTTCTGGATTTGTCGGTCAAGGATACAAAGTTTTGAAATGCACGGGATTCTTCTATTAGTTCAGCCGCTCACATTTCAGTCTTTTCAAAATTAAAAAAAGGTCCGTAATTCACTGTTTTCTGTCTTATAATGTCATTTCTTCATCACAAACAGACCTGGACTTGCGTTTTGTTTCATTCACACACGTTTAACGCACAAACCCTGCGTATTTAGGCTGTTTTTACACTTTCACTAGAATCGTAAGGATCATTTCAGCCCAGGAACACAGCATTTTGATCTACAGAGATGTAGATAGATTAATATGGATGGGACGTGACGCAATTTCCACAAGAAAAGACGAGATTTTAACCTTATTCCTTCATAAATTCATTATTCATTATTACAGTAGCTTACCGCCACTGAGTTTAAAGTGAATGAATAATGAACTGTAAAGCACTTTGGGTGTCTTGAAAGGCGGTGTATAAATGCAATGATTCATTAATTAATTATTCCAAAAGTTTCCGGTTTTGGCTCAGAAACTTTTACATTTCTTTCATTTCATATTGCCGTTTCCATTCTAATGCTTTTTGAAACTGTAAGAGATGTAACTCACCAATACTTACACCATTTTTTGTCCAATCCAAATGTAACCAAAACAAAAATTATCTCATAAAATCATTTTTCTCATGCACAAACGATTTTTGTCTCACGAGATTAGCGCTGTAGTACTCAAGACGGTAAATGTGCTGAGGCTGCTAAATATCTCTGCAAAACTGTTATGAACTCGGAAAAAAAACACTTGATTCACTTTGAAGCAGTTTTCTGTAAAGTCCCAGTAGAAGTCAGATTAAAGATGCTTGGCCTAACATGAACCAGATAAAATGGGAGACAGATTCATAAAAACATTGACATAAATGTGCCAAAATAACCCTAAAATACAAATAAATGTAGGAAATAACAGATATGGTCTTGATGAGCTGTGGTTTCGGTCTTGTCTCTGTCTCGACCTTTAAAAGTCTCGGTCTTGTCTCGATCCGTCATTTAAAAACAAATTCCTCTCATCTCAGATTCACAGAGATTAGTGCCTTGCTCATTGGTTCTGCAAAAATTCACAGTGTTTTTCAGTCCCTCATGATATTTTTTCCCCTTTTTTCCACTTGATATGGAAAGACCATGCGTAGGCCCGTCACGATAACACATTTCCAAGTTTGATATAAGTAAATCTAAACGATAAACTATAATATTGAAACAAATTATTTCCCAAGAGCAGATTTCAACCACAAAAACTATTCTAAATGTAAAATACTGTTAAAAATCATGACCTGCAACAAAGAAATAGCTGAAAAAAACACTTGGTCTTGACCTGGTCTCAGGACCCTGTGGTCTTGGACTGGTCTTGGTCTCGACACTACTTGAGATCTTGTACCATCAATAAAGAGTTATTGAAATGTGTGAATGAAACAAAATGCAACTCCAGGCCTGTCTGAGGAAACAACATTATAACACGTCTTAAAGGAAACAAAATGCAACTCCAGGCCTGGCGGAGGAAACAACATTATAACACGTCTTAAAGCTCACAAGAGTCGATTTTGTGCTTCAAACTGCTTCAAAGTGAATCAAGTGGGGTTTTTTTTTTCCAAGTTCATAACAGTTTTGCAGTGATATTTAGCAGCCTCAGCACATTTACCGGCCGTAATGAAACATGATCCCACTCGTCGGGCGTCAAACCGGTCCGAGTCAAGACCGAGTCCAGGCAAAGTCAAGACCAGGACGAGACCGAGTCCAAATGCGCTCAAGTCCGAGACAAGACCACAACCATATATATTTTTTTAAATTAATTGAAAATAATTGATAATTGATTGAAGATTTATTGTAAATATTTACAGTATTGTATATTTGTACAGTTGTTTTGTGTTTGTGTTGTCTCCCCTTCCCAGGACTACAGATGGAAATGAGCTCTGAGCTACAATCTGGTACAAACATCTCTGCCACTGTGCTTAATGTAATTGTACACTGTCCTAATAAACCAATAAAATAAATAAATTGAGTACTACGACACTAATCTCATGAGACAAACATCGTTCGTGCATGAGAAAAATGATTTTATGAGAATATTTCTGTTTTGGTTACATCTGGATTGGACAAAAAACAGTCTAAGTATTGGTGAGTTACATCTCTTACAGTTCCAAAAAGCATTAGAATGGAAACGGCAATATGAAATAAAATAAACTTAACCTTTAAAATGGTCTGTGAGTCAAAACCAATGCCGAAGTTCCATATTTTCCCAAATGCCTCGCTTTTCTCCAGTAAGAAGTGACTGCAAGTTTGAGGTTTCATTACTTCAAAAAGTTGTATCAAAGCTCCCCGCTGTGTTTGAACTCAGTCATCCCTCCTCTGGTGTTAGTCCTCCAAACCTGTCCCCTTCACCCTGCACAGCTGCTCCACATCGTGCACACTCACAGCGGTCGCTCCTTCTCTGTCCTATTTATGTCCGTGGGAGGGGGGACAATGTTAGTTAGGGCTCGCGACGGGAGGATCTGTCCGGGCCTCTCCACAGACCTGACTCAGTCCATCCCGATCCCGCTGAGTCTGGGATTAGCCTCAGTCTGTCACCGAGGACGATCTATACAGACTGTCTCATCAGGCTCCACTAAACAAAGACACGAAGACACTTTGTACACAGGGAAATGTCAATAGAGACGAGCTGTATGTTTAAAATGCGCTTAATGGGCTCTGAGCACCAGTACAACACTATAATATAAGTATAAGTAAGTACTAGAGCAAAAGTAAAAGTATTACAAGAAAAATCTACTGAAGTAAAAGCAAAATATCAGTTGAAAATGTTGTTAAAAGTGTAAAAAGATTTCCCCCAACAACCCAAAACAGGAAGAAAAGCTGATGGCTAATGGACGTCTAAATACAAAACTAAATACTAAGCAATAAATACTATATACTAATAAAATTACAATACTAAAAACAATCAATCCCACTTTAACTGTATGTTTTAATAGAATTTAACTTATTTATGTTACCTTGAGTGTCCAGAAAAGCGCCTAATAAATAAAATGTGTTATTATTATTAAAGTATTTCACACAAATCTGAAATAAAGCTTCAAATGGAGTGAGTTTAAAACATTTTTGTGCTGAATTTTGTTTTCAGATTATGAAAAGGTTAAAAATAAAACTCTCAGCCTTTTCAGCAGGTGTCAATCTACAATAAAAAAAAAATATTCACTCCAATTTAAACATGTAGTGAAGTAAATATAAAAAAAAATCCACTATAAAATGTACTTAAGTCAAGTATAGATACCTAAAATGTATACTTAAGTGCAGTACTTTACTACTTTTACTTAGTTATGTTCTACCATTTCAACACTAGTTTTTTTGTCATGTTATAATGTTGTTACTTCATCAAAAACATTGAATTTAGTTTCACTCATGTCCAAGTAGCCCGTTATTATTAGTCTGTCTACATCTCTTAAGTTCAAAATGCTCCGTTCCACCTTGTGATGTCATGAGGTGGTAGTTTTAACAGCTCCTTTTACCTTTTGCACAGTAAAAATCTGCAATTACAGGTGTGAAATCGTCCAAATTAATTCTAGTGAAGACGTACAGAGTTTAAAAACACGGTGGAGCAAGGCGTGACAGCACTTCCTGGATAACCACCTGATGACATCACAAGGTAGAACGAGAAATGCAAAAAAAACACAACTTTATGATGGGAAAACAACATTATGAGATGGCTGCTCTTAAGTACATTTCTCATATTAAAGCTGCATTGTGTCCATCACCTGATTGTTTTCATGGATACGTCTTTGCTCTGACTGGAATGTTCCGTGGTGTGACATTAAACAGCTCTGCCTGCATTACATGTGGTTTTACAGCTCAAAAATACAGAGAAAAACCGGCGTTCTGACAGACAAAGCGATAACGTTTCCGTGGAGAAAACCATTTGACGGATCCTCCGGCAGAAAAGTTACACAGTGCACCTTTAACGTCTCAGTAAACCGTGGCAGACCGGAGCGGGCTGGATTACAGGCGGTTCAAGCACGGCTCTGTCAATAACTGTGCAATCAAAGAGAGGAGCCCCCACTGTGAGCCTGATGGACTCGGCTTTAAACTAAATGGACAAGTGCCTCCACAAAGAGCTGCCTCATACTGGCAAGAGTTACAAAGAAAAATATCTACTTTTCCCACAAAGACAGACAGATTTGAATTAGAAATAGACCAATATTCAGCCTGATATTCGCCCTTTTTAGCCATAAATCAATGTTTTTGTCCCAACCAGCTATTTAAATATGCATGAACAATAAATGCATGCAGTTTGATTTGAATATTTTAGTCCAAAAACGGCACAATTATCTAAGTTAGCTCCACATATCGGCTCAGAAATATCGTTAGAGATCATCTATCATCAGTTCGTAAACAGTATCAACGTACTACTTGAAATGTTCCACCGTATAATATTAAACTTATCTTTAGTTTATTCATTCATTTTTTAATCTCTCTTTTTTTAATGGTTAAAGTAAGATTTGTTTGATGATGTTATACTCTCAAATGGGGAACAAGAGCCTGATTTTCTGTTGATTACATTGTACTTTGAGATGAAATATCAAAAAAGACAATTAAAAATGAATTTATTTATGTATTTATTCATGTTTAATTCATTTTTTAAAAATAATTTTTCGCTTTAAGCATTGTTTTTATTTTACTGTCTTTTATTTTTCTGTTTCACACTTTGGAAACTGTCATGTTTATAAAATAAGCTGTATAAATAAAGTGGATTGGATGAAACAGTTTTAACTACATTTACTCAATTACACATGTTTTTAATGCGCAAAAATACCTAGAAAAACAGGTATTCTGACAGTGAGGGTGGTCGCCACTCCACAGATCTGACCTGTAACTTGGTCTGGTTTAGTCTCCAGGAGGATACAAAGGTTTGATGCCAAACTGAGAGACATTACAGACAGACTAGAAAAATGTCATAATGCACTAAGGGTGTGACAATAACCGAAATATTGTGATATCGTATCGTCAAAAGTCTCACAATAATATCGTGGTCGTCACAATATATCGAATCACGAGTCTCTTTGCTTAAATTCATTGTTTTGGTGCAGTAATAGCTAAAAATCTAGTGAACTACATAGACCATGATCCTTTGCTGTTTCAGTGCAGACTACGTGAGGAAATAACTGTTATGAAGCACTTTTAAGTCTTATTTGTGTATTATAACAGCACCAAAGGCTTATCATGGCATTTTAAAAGGAGCATGTTCACAATTTTGTAAACCTCCACAAAATATCGGAACAAATATCGTACCGTGAGATGCGTAAGGAAAAAGTAACATGTTCATTATTTTGTAAACCTCCACAAAATATCGGAACAAATATCATACTGTGAGATGCGTATCAAGAAAATATCGTACAGAGAGATTTGGATATCGTTACATCCCATTTATGTTTAGTTTTTTCTTGAATTTTGCACTTCAGCTTCAAAGGTTTTTCAAGCTGTTCAAAATGTCAGTGGTTTGAATATGACAATACTGGTCAAAGTATTTTCTAATGGCAGTTCTCGTTATTATGCATAATATCTTAATATCGTGAGCTTCCCCACGATATCGCGATAAATATCGTACCGTGACCATACCGTATCGTGAGACGTGGATATCGTTACACCGCTGCATTGCACTTTTAAATATCATCTCATCTGAAACCATAATGTTCTCGGAGTGGGCTTTGAACCGCTGACCTTCTGGTTCGTGGGCGCGCATTCTAACCACTAATACACCCCATTAGCGCAAAAGTTTATGTCGCCCAAAGGTCAGGATGGAGAATTGCGTGAGGTTTTGACTCGGCGGGCTCATAATAAGCGACGTTACAGCTGCAGTGGGCTGTTCTACCCTCTTACCAATTTCGACAAGCACAATATCAAAGTGTATTGTGCCTATCTGATTACACACACCCAGAGTCTATTGTCCCCAGTTTACGGAGCCACCCACCCCATCTCGGGCTCCTTTGTTTGGGCGCCCATCGGCTTCCCACCGGAGCGCAGGCAATCCAATCAGGCCCTAATAGATTGTAATGAGACTGGGCGGAGGACGGGGTATTGAGTTGTGTAATTAGACTTGCTCCCTTCACGAACGGGCAGGTGAGCGGCGGAGGCGCACGGGAATTTCAATATGACGGGGAAATATCGAACGTGTGGTCAGAACTCGCAAACAGGAGCATCGCACTGGAAACAAACCAACATCTAGCTCAATTACAATACTTGGATTAAGAACGTTTCACTTTATTTGAGCAGATTTACCTTGACGAGTAAAATTATCTACCAATGAATGGCTGTGTTTTTCTTAATTCAAGCATTTTTGTTGATTTTGTTTCTTATTTTCAGTGTTAAAAAGTCGTTTTTTTCTTATTTTAAGTGTAGCGAGATGTATTTTCATATTTTAAGTACAAAAATTGTCATTCCACTGATAATTTTACACAAAATTGCTAAAACTTTACACAAAATTGCTAAAATTTTACACAAAATTGCTAAAACTTTCAATTCTTAATTCTTGGATATATCATTCCACTGGCACATAATTTTACTCAAATCTTGCTAAAAACTTTCAATTCTTAATTCTTGGATAATTTTTTCGTGTAATTTTTATGGTGGAGGCTTTTGTCCGTGGGTGTTATCGTTATTTTTTTCATCTGGAATGTTTCACAGTACGGCATTAAACCTTTATGTCTTCACGGAGACCAAACTAGATGAAGTTACATGTCAGATCTGTGGAGAGGCGACGCCGCTGACAATCAGAATGTCAAATTTTCTTGGTATTTTTCAGCTATAAAACCACCTGTAACTGAATAAATGTAAAGTAGAGCTGTTTAATGTCACACTGTGGAACATTTGGAGCAATGACGTCTCCATAGAAACAAGAAGGCGACTGCGATTTGACCCATTTTTTCGCTTGTATTTCAATTACCGTATGTGTATTTGGTGATAAAAGTGCAACAAATCAAATATCATGTAGGTACGTTGGGAAAAATCTGGGTGCCAAAAGGAAACGCAACACAACCTCGTCCGGAAAACTCTCCAAACTCTCCAAAATCTCTGGAAATCGAACCAGCAACCTGCTCGCTAACATACCAGTGTGTATCAAGAAATACACAGCCTATAATACAAACTACAGTAAAACAATACAAGGGAATTAATGGCGCTTTGCTGATTTTATGCTGATTTATTTCCACATATGAAAATACAAATAGGTTTGGTCACTGATCCATGGTTCCCCTTAATCTTTCTCCTTCTGTATCCCTCCTTCTCTTTCTCCTCTCTCTTTCTCTCTCTCTCATGCCTATTATTTTCCTTTTCTCTTTCTTCTTGTCTCTTTTCCCTTCCTTCTGATTTTCTCTCCCTTTCTATGTATCTGCTTTCAGTCTTTCCTTCGCCTCATTGTCTTTCTTCCCACATCCTCCTTTTTTATCTCTCTGTTTCTTTCTTTCTCACTCTCTGACTGCCATCCTCTTTCTCTCCCCTCCTTCTCCTCCTCTCTCTCTCTTACTCCTACTCCCTCTTTACTCTCTCTCTTTTCTCTATCCTCTCATTTTCTCTCCTTTGTCTCTCTCTCCTCTCTTTCCTCTCTTTTTCTAAAACTGCTCACTGACATTTACATCTTCCCTCTCTCTCTCTCTCCCTCCCTGACTCTCTCCCTCTCTTTCTCTCTCTTGTCTCTCATTCTCTGCCATTTGCATCTTCCCTTTGCTGCACAGGTGTTTTACCTCTCCACCTTTTTCTCTCTCTCTCTCTCCCTTCCTGTCTCCTCGCTTTCTTTTCTCTCCTCTCTCTCCTTTCTCTCCTCTTCTCTCCCTCCCTCTCTCTTCTCCCTCCCTCTCTATTCTCTTTCCTTTGTCTCTCTCCTCTCCCTCTCTTCTGTCTCCTTTCTCTCCTCTTTCTCCCTCTTTCTTTTCTCTCTCTCCTCCCCCTCCCTCTCTCCTTTCTCTCTCCCCCCTCCCTCTCTCTTCTCTTTCCTTTCTCTCTCCTTCCTCCCTCTCTTCTCTCTCATTTCTCTCTTCTCCCTCCCTCTTCCCTTTCTCTCTCTCTCCTCTCTCTCTCCTCCCTCCCTCTCTCTTCTCTTTCCTTTCTCTCTCCTTCCTCCCTCTCTTCTCTCTCATTTCTCTCTTCTCCCTCCCTCTTCCCTTTCTCTCTCTCTCCTCTATCTCTCCTCACTCCCTCTCTCTTTCCTTTCTCCCTCTCTCTTCTCTCTCCTTTCACTTCTCCCTCTCCCTCTCTCTCTTCTTTCTCTCTCCTTTCTCCCTCTCTCTTCTCTCTCCTCCCTCCCTCTCTCTTCTTTCCTTTCTCTCTTCTCCCTCTCCCTCTCTCCTCTCCCTCCCTCTCTCCTTTCTCTCTCCTCCCTCCCTCTCTCTTCTCTCTCCTTTCACTTCTCCCTCTCCCTCTCTCTCTTCTTTCTCTCTCCTTTCTCCCTCTCTCTTCTCTCTCCTCCCTCCCTCTCTCTTCTTTCCTTTCTCTCTTCTCCCTCTCCCTCTCTCCTCTCCCTCCCTCTCTCCTTTCTCTCTCCTCCCTCCCTCTCTCTTCTCTCTCCTTTCACTTCTCCCTCTCCCTCTCTCTCTTCTTTCTCTCTCCTTTCTCCCTCTCTCTTCTCTCTCCTCCCTCCCTCTCTCTTCTTTCCCCTTTCACTTCTCCCTCTCTCTCTCTCTCTCTCTGACATTTGCAGCCCGGGTAAAGCAGGTGAAATAATTACACTTCTTAATGAAACGATCAATCCCACATTAAGACCCATTTTCCCCCCATCATCCCTCGCTCCCCGTAGCCCTCGCCCAGATGCCCTACCACAGCCCATATTAAACACATGCTTTGCTTTTTTGTCGCTAATTGTGCCGTTGCAGCCAAACCCTTTTTAATCGTCCTTGAGCCGCTCAGACAGGCTGATGTGGTTTTGCGGCAGAAAATCACGCTTTCCCGCTGCTCGGCGACGGACTTAGAAACACGGTAGTCGTGGATACGGTTTGGCGTTGGTTAAAATGAGAAAGAAAGAAAAGAGCCATCTGGAGAGGAGAGACTGAGAAATACCTTTGTTTTTGCAAAGTGAAATGTCTCGATTGGGGGAAATAATAAATAAAAATGAAATATGTCTTGTACATTAGGCTGGTCCATCAAACCAGAGTAAAAAATAAAGTTTCAGATAACCTCGATGAGAACTTCCGAAAAAAGATTTATAAAAAAAAATTTGGAAGAAAAAGCAGGTTACAGGTTGTTCAAGCTGCACGAAGTTTCCTGGAAATTGACTAATTTTGAGTTTTCAAGTAACTTTTTATGGACTTTACAAACTTTCTAAGCAACTTTCAAGGACTTTCTTCGTCATTTTTATGCAAGTTTCAGTTTGTGTTTGCAGAATAAAATTTGAATGAATTTGCTTTATTTATTTCGTTCGCTATGTTACATCTAAATATTAATTCATTCGCGTAAAGTTTGGACACAAATATTTTAGCGAGATTTGGAAAGAAATGCATCTAGAGAATATAAGCATTTTTATTTTTTTTGGACCACCCTATTGCTTTGTTAATGTTAATGGTCAAGTCAGATCTGTGGAGAGGCGAGGCTTGCTCAAAGGAACAATGCATGTTTTACAAGGTATTTTTTGAAAGATCCTCTATTAAATTCTATTAAAATTGATTTGTGAGTTTTAAACCATATTAGTTACCTTATCAAAACATACCTGGAGTTGTGTTTTATGAGTAGCTACTGTATTTATGTAGTTTTCAAGTTAACAGCTCCCTTATATTTTCTGTTCAGTATATTTTAGGTCTAATGCTTGCAGTGAAGGAATGCACGGAGCACTTCCTGTATAGATAAGAAATTAGCGTAATATGGGACTTATAAAGCATATTAAATTAAATAATGAAATGTGTTATAATACCTCAATTTGAATCCACTTGGACACACAAACATTTTGAGCAGAGTTTGTGAAAGTTTTCGAGGCGTATTTTGGTCATGGCTTTTTCATGAAGACACAATTTGAGTAAAACGCACCATCTGTGAGCTGAGTGCAGACAGCAGTGGGCTCAAGAGCTCTCCAAAGAAAATGGACTCCCCCAACACGCCGCCATTTTGGGTCCAAGTCAGACAAGTGGAAATACAAGAAAGTATTTGGATAAAAGGAGAGAATCAACAACCTGGAAACCTATGCATAGTAATGACGTATTTAGACCTGTGCCGGTGGCGGAGGATCTGTGCCTCCCAAGGCCTTAGTGCAAGTTTTTTATAGGAAATAGACTTTTTTTCTTTTGCATATAAAGTGTTAAAGTGGTAGTAGTTTTTTTTTTTTATTGCACTACACCAAAAATTGTGCGTAGGCAAAGTGGTTTTCTAAAAGTAACAGTAGTAACAGTATGAGTTTGATCTGTCTGGGTGCGACTTCATAATGTAAAGGTGCACTGCGTCACTTTTTAGTTTGGGGTTTCTATGGAGATGTCATTGGTCTGGCTGGAATGTTCCACAGTGTGACATTAAACAGCTCTACCTATTTATTCAATTCAAAAGTGGGTTTATAGCTCAAAAATACCTATAAAAACAGGCGTTGTGACTGTGAGCGGGGTCGCCTCTCCGCAGATCTGACCCGTAACTTGGTCTGGTTTGGTCTCTGTGAAGATAGAAAGGTTTAATGCCGTACTGAGGAACATTCCAGAAGATGCGGTAAAATCTGAATGGAGAAAAAAACATTTCACTGACCTTCTGCCAGAAAAATGTACAGAATGCACCTTCAGAGTTCATGTAATTAGTATAACATTAATTAATACATAAAATATGACATAAACTAACTCAGACAAAAGATTTAGAAAAATAAGAAAAACTAAATCATATCTGAAGGAGCAGTGCAAGAAACATAACATAAAGCATTTGTTACTTGTAGACGTTTACTCTAGTACTATTATACTACACTATAAAACTATTATACTATACTATAAGAGTACTATTACACTGTTGAATATAACACTGATGTTAGGAGTAATGGTCATGGAAATATATACTCAAAGTTACAAGGGTCAATGACCTGACGTGTGTCCAGATGCAGTTTCTTCAGTTAAAAAGGTTCAATTTTCATAATAATTCCCCACATACCTGTAGAACCTCTGACCTCCTGGAACCAAATCATTTTTTTTCCACAAATCCTGAGTTCTTCTGCATGTTTTTTGTCCTTAAAGTGTCAAATGTTCATGTGGTGCGACCGTCCGCCCTTAACTCAGGATTTTTAAACTTCTTTAAAATGACTCTAAATCTAATCACATTCATTTTCTTTCTTTTTTGTCATATTTTCTTAAGTGTTTTGTAGTTCCATGTGAAATTTCAGCTTTCTTGAATAAATATTTATCCCGTAATATTCAAACAAATATTGTCCGAGCGTGTCCATTTTTTTCAAATCTCATGTTTTCATATCTCAATCTCATGTTCATATGACTCAGAACTTAGATGAACATCCCAACCATGTTTTAGAAAATAAAACTATTTTAAAGTTATTCTCGGTCGCACCACATGACATTTTTAAGGTCGTAGCCAATTCAAGTACATAAAAAACACTAAAATGTTTCATATAAATGTCAAACATAGATTTATGCAACTGACATTGGAAATACTTGGAAAAAGTTCAATAGAAACTACATTTTTAAATTAATTTGTTGAAAATCCTTACATGTCATTGATCCATGTATGTGAACGTAACTGAGCAATAACGTGTAATGAAATTGGCAGATAGTTTTACTTGTCAAGTCCAGTCGAGTTAAACGTTTTAGCAGATTTTGACACTTTTTGCATTTTTGAACAGAGGCCGAAAAATATGATGTAGTTAGCAAAAAATAAATAAATCAATATATAAATACAAGAACAACTGTTGGAAAGTATTAAAGTAAATCCTGAATAAAATATAAATGTGTAAATGAATAAATGCTTTTACACATTAAAGAAGTGCTGTGCGACTTGGAGACGCTGTGGTTTAGCCTGGGTGCTTTCACAGTAGAGATTAAGGAGACACTTATAGTCGGTGTTCCAGGTCAGATCCGTGGAGAGGAAGCCCTGCTCCAGACGCTCTGGTGTCAAAGAAAAACTCTCGTCTCTTTCTGAGTTTGGAGCAGCAGACGGACTCACACCTGCTGCTGCGCCGAGGATCAAAGCGTCTTCGATACGACGGCGGCGACTGTGTGGAAATCACGGCTCTCGGCGGGTCACAGATGAGACACAATCCCTATGGTGAGCTTAAAGACGCACTCTGTCACTTTTCTGCGGAGGTTCGTAAAGCTACAGACGGGGCCAGGCCAAGTTACGGGTCAGATCCACTTAAGAATCTATCTCTATCGTTCTTTATTGAGATCAAGGTTTTTGTTTTGCCTTGAATATTTTTTTCCGAGCTCAGAGTTAGAATCTGTCGCCAAGGATACAGGTCAGATCTGTGGAGGGGCGAGTCTGCTTACAGTGAGAATGCAGCTTTTTCCACTCAAATCACTACATTCCTGGTCACTTTTGGTTAGACTTAGGCAAACTTTATTGAT
>KN509295.1:0-23873 GCA_000787155.1 Scartelaos histophorus
TGACAAGCACTTTCAGAGGCAATAAAAAAAACGGTTTTGAAGGCGTGGACACGGATTATATTGCGGCTTATATTAAGGTGCGGCTTATATATGTACAATTTTGACATTTTGTTGAAATTTTGTTGATGCAGCTTATATACAGGTGCACTTTATAGTCCGGAAATTACAGTTTGTATCTATAATGTCATATAATGTTAGCAAGCGCCATAACTTGTCTTATTTGGCTTATGCAATAATAATTTTGTAACTTAGTAACTATATTTCACAAAATTGTTACCTCCTCAAAAACATACAGGAGTTGTGATTTGTTTCATTCACACAAATTTGAGGAAACCTTTATTTTTATTTTGTCTCAAAACGTTCTGGTCCACCTTGTGATGTCACATAGTCGTATTTTTCATGTTAGCTGCTGTTGTATTTTCTGAGAGAAGAACTTAACTCCAGGTATTTTTGTGATGAGGAAACTAAATTGGAACATAGATCAGAAAATGGCATAACATGGGCCCTTTAAACTGTCAGAAAAACCTCCTTTCTTGAGCATAAATTGCCTCTGCATTTTGGATAGAGTTTTCCTTGTTGATGACAATTGTGTAGGGATTCTGTTTTAGAACTTATCACTACTTCCTGTGTATTTCTTTTCAACTTTTTCCCCACAAACTGGCCTTTAACTGATGTAAAACTGTGACAAAACGTTCCACTATCCAGTCAGACCAGGTCATAATGAGAAAAACATGCAAACCTGTCATATGCACTGTGTTGTATGTAGTTCTAATTACATATATTGTTGCTATATGTTTTCAGCATCCTGTGAACTGGCAGCCGTCCAAAGAAGGAGACCATCTGATTGGACGCATCACCCTGAGCAAGAGGAGTGCCACCATGCCCAAGGAGGCTGGGGCTCTACTGGGGCTCAAGGTCTGTGCATAAGATGTCCTCCCATGTATGTCAGATGCTCACCCTGGATCTTTATGGGGTCTTATTCTGTGTTAAAGCTGCTAACACCATAGTTTGGACTTTTACAAACATGTTGACAGAAGTAATACTAGTTTGGTGATGTTGTGTTTCATCATTGTATATCTGTTGAATAATGGTTCCGCTGATTGTTTGTGTGCAGGTGGTGGGGGGCAGAGTGACCGAGTCGGGGAGGTTAGGAGCTTTTATCACCAAAGTGAAGAAGGGGAGTCTGGCTGATGTGGTGGGACATCTACGAGCAGGTACACACAAAGAGTATCGCAGGATCCTCTGTCATTGGTGTTTAATACAGGCAAAAACAATGTCAGTGTTCTACCAATGGGCTACAGCACAGGAGAGCTCTGGGATTAGATTACAAACACATGACATATTTAGAAGTGAAGTTGTTTGACCTGCAGTTGAGAACATGAAATCAATAGCATACAATGTACTACTACAGTGATTCTCAAACTATGGTAAATGTGCTACTGGTGGTACATGGAGCCAGCCCCTGTTTGAGTATTTGTTTAATTCAGGCCTTAAAGGGGCTGTATCTATCTTTACTATGTTAAAGATTTGAAAAACTGGATAATTTGAAACAGTTTGTAGTGGTCCAAAGTTATTCCTCACTTACCTTATCCTTTCTGACCATCCTAATTATTCACTGTGATGCATTTATAAGTGGGGCTGGGTATCATTAAGAAGTTGTCAATACAATACATGCAGTACCCCAATACATAGGCCATGATACAATTCATTTTTCAATACAGTGCACTTTCAATTCAGTGTGATTCGATACAATATATTACAAATCTATTTGATACAATAACAAAGGATAAATCATTGCTGTGATACTATAAGTCTACTAAATTCACTATGTTTGTGCAAAGTGAATTAGAAAAACACCCATTTTACTCATCAAAACAGTGGAAAATTTCTGCAGCTATTACACAAAATACTTCAGTAAAATATTCCTAAATATACTCTTGGGGATATACTGATACAGCAGCCCATGCTATCGATATTGCATAATCAAATTAAATGATACGATATATTCCAATATTTTTGCACACCCCTATTTGTAAGTGCTTTGAGAGACCAACAACTAACAACAACCAACAGCTAATAGTGGTACACTTCCTGATTCTCCAACAATAATCACTTTACAGTTAGCTGCAGACAGTACACAGTGGGCTCTTTTTGATCCCAAGGGGTGCTGGGGACAGACATTTTGCTCAGATCCATGGGAAACAATGGTGTCCAGCCCCTTTAAATGCCTGTGCTGCCTGTGTGTGTAGGAGATGAGGTTCTGCAGTGGAATGGGAAGCTGCTTCCTGGAGCCACCATGAAGGAGGTCTATAACATCATCCTGGAGTCTCAGTCTGAGCCTCAGGTCGAGCTGCTCGTGTCTCGACCAATCGGGTGAGTGCAGACAACTGAACCATACTTCAAACTCTACTTTAATACTGTTTAATCCACATCACAAGTAGGGGTGGGCGATATGCCAAAAAATATGATATGATCACCGTTTTCTGAAAGATAGGTCCTCATTTCGATTTGATCACGATTCATGCAGAGTTGTGTTTACATTACCTGTATATGCTCAAGTCCTGTCCTGCTCCTGAGAGTTCACTATGATTGGTTAAAGCTACATGCCAATCACTCAGAGGTGGACCAATATGTGAAAAGACTGAGGAAGAGTGAGCTGTGCCTATGCCCTGATAAAAACACTCCAGGTCTTAATAAAGCACTTTTCAGTTTTGTACCCAAAAGTGCGTTGGGTTTTTTCAGCCCATCTACCACTCACACATTTGTATGTCGCTATGTTCTAAGCTAAACCTCTGTTCCTCCATGTCAAGTGGCCTTATGCTTGAAGAGCACCGTGTCCTACATCCTTGTGTCTGACACACTAGAGCCCCATTGAAGCACTCACCTTACCTCCTGTTTTAATACAATGACATCAACATTGGATTTTTATTGACATATCGCCCAGACCTAACCACAGCTGTAATAAATCTTTTAAAATCTTTTTTATACATTAGAACATCATTTTCAAAACCAAATTATTTCTTTAAAAATATGATATCAATATTCTATACAGTTTTATCTGGGTATAGACTTTTTTTTTTAACAACATTAGACTCATGTGAACTTAGTTTATCTGTAATAGTCAGTTTAAGTAATCCATCATTGAAATAAGTCCACTCCGATATTGGACAATTGTCTCCAATTTACTCCAAAATGTGTCCTGAGCTCAAGAAAAAGTTTGACTCTGGACAAAGCAGGATTAATGTGGCAAATGTGGCATTTTTTTTAAGTTAACAAAAGGATAAATAAAATACATGATTAGGATTATTTACTGATCAGCAGAATATTGTATTTGTGTGAAAAGTACTGCCTGGTCTTGGTGATGTTGATGAAAAAGATGAATGTATGACTTTGTCCCCAAACACTGGCCAAGGGTTTATAGAAAATATCAGTAAGTAACTGGACTTTTACTCTGAAGGAGCAGCACCTGGTCTGCTGCGGCCATTTTCAATCTCTCTCAGGCTGGATTGAAATATATTGTTTATGTTATAAATAACATGAACCTTTACTTCCATTTGAGGCATATTGTAATGTTATAACATTACTATATCAAATATTTAAGTTGAAGAGATCTGAAATGGCCACTAGACTGTTCAGCTTTGCTTTTGCAGCTTCTGAACTTTTGGGAGACAGAAAAACATTGATACATTCAAATACATGTTCATTGTTTAATTTGCTAAGGCTGTTTAAATGAAGCTTTTGCCAAATCTCTTTTGCTTGGAATGAGCTGCTGAGGGTCCACACTACACGTATCAGACTGTTGTCTGATTCACTTTCAGCCTAATGTTTAATGAGCCCAGCTCCTAGCGCATGTTTCAAGTGGCTCTTTCTGATAAGTGTCCACCGGGTTTGTCTCATTTAAACAAAGCTCAAGAGTGGAAGAGCACTTCTGGACCTGGAAGTTAAAAGATATGTGTAAGGGTCTGGGACCATCCTGCAGTGTCTTAGTGGTCCTGCAGTGTCAAATGCAATGGTTAAGCCTGCATTTGACCTATGCTTCAGTTTCTCTGGGTTAAATCTGCAGGAGCAGTGGGGCCCATCTACAGATTTTGAGCTAGTCTTGTCAGGACTACTTTAGCTGGAGGATTTTAGCTGCTGTGCATGTTAAGGGTTGATGGGGAAACTGGAGTTCTCAGAAGAAGCCCATCCGAGAACTCCACAAAGCTTGGGTGACCTATAGGACTGAGCTAGACACTCAGACTTCGAATCCAGAGGGTCAAGTTTTTGCATGGTCCAATCACCTTTTGCCACCATGTTTGGTGGATTGCTAACAAACAGAAACTGTAAACAAACTGGTGTTAGTTTCTATGTAATTTCATTGTAATTAACTTCCTTTGGGCAGATATAAGGCTGTGTCCTCTAGCATTCTGACCAGAACTGAAGAAGCAGCTTGGATGAGCTTGCTAAATATATATCGACCAAATAAACTTTTGTCTAATGGACTAGGTTTATTTAATTTCATTATGCATTAGGGACTGGGACAATGCCATCATACATAGTCATGCAGAGCATGCAGTTGACACATATAAAATGTGTAGCTAGTGCTAATTTTCTGCTCCTCCTGTCCCTGGTCGGCTTTTTCCTACACTAAACAGTGGAAACACTCTTAAAGTACTTAAACGCACAACAGTGAAGTTTCACTTTTCAGACACTCACATTTAAACACAGCTCTTTCTCTGATTGGTTAATCTTCATGTCAGTCATGCCACTCAGAAGTGTGTGGGACTGGATGTTTGTTCCAGACCCAGGCCATGCTTCCACACAGGTCTGTCCCTCTCATCACAGCTTTAAACTGGAATATCATTTCCAAAACCAGAATTGCCTGTCCACTGTTGACAGACTGTAGCACATTGGCTCATGCAGTGAAGAGGTGTGTTCTCTGCTCCCTCCATTCAGATTCTTATTAACCTTCATCTGTGAGCATGTGCAGTCTGAGCTTCACTTTGACCTCTGTTAGTACACTTTTCATGGAAAATGTTTGATTTTCTTTTACAGTGATATCCCAAGAATCCCCGACACGTCCCACCCTCCATTAGAATCTAGTAAGTATTTTGTCCACTCATCATCACATTTATTCAAAGCGTGCACACTATGACATGATGCCCATAGTACCATAATATCAGCTCATTAGTCCTTTACTTGTCTTATGGTAAACATGTTATCAGAGATTGACATGGTTTGTACACAATAGTACACTTTTTTCCATGGGGAGATTATTGCTTTGTCTGGAATATTCCACAGTATGGCATTAAACAATCTAGCTATTGATTTCCATGATGGTAAATAGGTGACACCACAAAGTTATAAGTCAGAACTGTGAAGAGGTGATCCTGCAACAGTAAGAATGTATGTATAGCAATAGTTTGTTTTAACAAACAGCTTATAACAATATCGATAAGTTAAAGAGGGGGTATTATGAAAATGTTTTTCTTTTTTTTTTGCTTTTGTGCATATTCAAACCGTCCTTACAGTTAGCTGTAAGCCTAATGCTGTAAGCCCAAGTCTACATCACCCATGCTCCCACATGACAATTCTCCCTAAATATACAAAAACATGATACAAAATTGTACTAAACAACTGGACAAACCTGACGTGATGTGCAGTAGTCTCATTAGCGGGATGCATGCTGATTGCGTTGTGATAGTGCTCTGATGGAGGAGTGATTTAGCACAGGGAGCAATGGAAGGAAAGACTCTGGGCTTCAGAAAGGTTGATTCATAGGAGAAATGTTACATTTTGACATTAATTCAGTGGTTTTCCATAACTATATATGGTACATGAACTGAAAGTGTCTGCTGTGGAAACTAAACTAGAACTAAATTAGAATGACATGTGAGGTGATCTTGGGCGAGGAAGAAACCCCGGTCTGTTGTCACGCCTATGAAAATATGAAAATGTCAAGAAAATGGTTTAATGCCATATTCTGGAACATTCCAGGCAAAGCAATATCATCTTCCTAAAGACAAGCAGATGGCAGATCTAGACAAAAAGGTTACATTGTGCTCCTTGCAGACCTATTGTGCTCGTCTCTGCTTTATAGTTATAATGTATGACACCTGTGGATCATTATGTTATAATTTTAACATTTTAATTTGCAATATTAATCTAAAACAACTTAATAAAAAAAAACAAGTGCTCTGACTTCTGTGTTAGAAAACTATGACGTCCAGTGGGAGCTGACGTGGTCATAAACGTCATGAAAACAAAGTGGCGCAGGCTGTGGGCCCTGCTATGGAAAACTGCACATCACACTAGAGCAGAGCTTTTCTTTTTCATTCAAAATGACTACACAGACCTGCCGAATCTCTATGCATATCACAGATTAAAAAAAAATAAAAAATTGGAGAAAGAAGTAAGTGCGTCACAGTACCGATTATGGTGAAAATGGGGGTAGATTGGAAAAAAAATACAGATTACTCTAACATGCATGAATCATTCTATATACAAACTGAGAAGATCAATACGAAGGAATAATATGTTTTAAAAGCTTTAAAAAGTCAATCTTGCAGAATGGATCTGCTTTAAGTTTGATCATAAATTTAGCGTAGCTTTGGTTGACTTTCTGTGCCATATACATGAACTCAAAGTGTCTGTTGTGAATGTAAACTAGAGTGAGGCGTGAGGGAAAGTAGGGCGAGGAAACCCCGCTGTCGTCACAACTCATTCTGTGCTTCTAATGAGAGGCCGGAGCAGAGCTGCTGTAGGATCTCACCAACCCTCAGAGACTGGACACAAGCCATTAATCATCCACTGTCACTGCTCCAGCTCTACACGCAAACATCCACACAAGAACAGCACAGGTATTTTTAGGCCAAAGAGGAGAGGAGGAGGAGCGACAGGGCTATACATGAAAGGGGGAGAGGAGGAAGACAGCAGGGGAAGGAGAGGAGGAAGGGAAGGGAAGAAAGGTGTGAGAATATGGAGATCAGGAAGACAAGATAGGGAGAAAGAGATATGACTATAGAGGTGGATGTAAAGAGGAGAGAGAGATGGGGCTATAGAGATGAAGAGGAGGAGAAGAGGAGATTGGGATGGAGCTATAGAGGAGAAGGAGAGAGAGGGATGCGACTATAGAGAAGAGGAGAGAGGTATGGGGCTATGGAGGAGAGGTGGATGAGGAGAGAAGGATATAAAGAGAAGAGAAGAGAGAAATGCAACTATAGAGATGGATGCGAAGAGAAGAGAGGGATGAGGCTATTGAGAAGAGGAGGAGTGAAATTGATGGGAACAATGGAGAAGAGCAATTAAAACGTGTTTTCTTAGTAACTAAAAAGATGATTTTACATAGAATCACAAATCTTCCAAAACACTGCAGCACTTGGAAGAGCTGCTGTGTGTCTGTGTCCTGTTTTACTGTAGTAGCTGCAGTCTATTATTTTCAGGCTCTTATGGAGTGCAATCTCATATGTTGTAATATTGTGACACCACCAATGTTGTGGCCCATATAGTACATGTTGTAACTGAATGGAGCACCCCGTTCTTCCCAGCCCTCTACACATTTGACCTACAGTCTCTCTATCTGCCATCTGGTCTCGTGTCAGATATTTGACCCATTTTCTGTCTTTCTTGTGTGTGCAGCAGGTTCCAGTTCTTTTGAGTCCCCAAAGGAGAGACCGACCTTAAATGTCCTGTCCCCCTCCAGTCCCGGGACGCTGCAAGATGCTCCACAGCTCATGCCTGGAGAGCTCTCAGTGAGTGTGGTCCAGTGTTTGCCAAAACCCAGCCAACTCCTTCCAAACACTTCTTATACTCATACTAAACATTATGGAACCATGTATTTGAAAGAAATACAGCCCTTGTCCACTGTCTTACACTACTAAACGTATGTGCAGTATAGATAAGGTAATTTATTATGATGATTGTGATATTGCTAATGGTTGTGTCTAAGTTGTGGTACAGTGTGTAGGTATCTAGGAGGGACATATTTACATGATGTTTTTAATTCCAAATTAAATTATTCCTGTTTAAATAGATTGGATTTAAATTACTTTCCTTCGAATTTACATGGAAATAATAATTCTGAATTAAGGTTTACATGGAAACCTCGGCTTTATTCCTTCGGGAAGGGTTCTAACTGGACAGGGACACAAAAGTATTTACGTCGACAGAAGAAAACACACAATCAGCTGCTACCAGCGTTTTGCTTTTTCTATCCGATTTTACTGTTTTCTGCCATCCGCTCTTTTCATTATATGTTGTTCTTGTGTCATAGCGTCAGAAGGGCGACCCAATGCACATGCGCTGAATGACTGGAATTATTTTTAAGCGGAATAAACCTTTACATGATAAACCACCTACTTAAATTAGAATAAAGTTTAATTCCAAATAAGTTTAATTTTGAATAATTATTGGGAATTAAGTGTTTACATGGTCTTTTTAAAGCAGAATACATTTTTATTCAAATTTTTTATTTTTTTTTTTTATTTTAATTTGTGCTTGTGATGTGTCCAGGTGAAGCTCTGGTACGATAAAGCCGGGCACCAGCTGATTGTGAACGTGCTCCAGGCCCGAGACCTCCCTGTGAGGCCAGACGGACGCCCACGTAGCCCCTATGTCAAAATGTACTTCCTCCCTGACAGAAGGTACTGCTATAACTACAAATTCTACTTTACTTCTACTACTACTGTTTCTTGGTTTACTGGGCCTGATTTAGTCCTGGTTTAATTGTTGATTTAGTCTATGTTTAATCCTGGCTTAATTCTGGTCGGCTTAGATTTCTTTTTACTGGTTAAGGTCCTTTCTTAGCTTTGACTTGATTTAATCTTACTTTAGTTAGTGTCCATGATGCTTTCCAGTCAACTGGTAACTGCCATGGAATGCTGTTCAAACTGGTGATTCCCACTTGTGAACTTGTATGTTTAAGTAGACAAAATTTTGATCTATGGTAGTACTGTGTTATATTCTAAATCAAATGGCATTAAATAATGGTGTGTGTTTGTTTTAGTGATAAGAGCAAGCGTCGGACCAAAGCCGTGAAGAAGACGGTGGAGCCGAAATGGAACCAGACCTTTGTGTATTCTCATGTTCATCGACGAGACTTTAGAAACCACATGTTAGAGCTGACCCTATGGGACCAGCCCAGGTCTCCAAACGAGGACAGTGTCTTCATGGGAGAGGTAACCACCAACTGTAACGGGGGAGCAGAGGAGAGGATCAGGGAGCAGAGGAGCAGAGGGGAAGGGCAGAGGAGCTGAGGAGAGGGTCAGGGGAGCAGAGGACCAGAGGAGAGGGTCAGAGGAGCAGAGGAGAGGACCAGGAGAGAGGTTCAGGGGAGCAGAGGAGAGGGTCAGGGGAACAGAGAAGAGGGTCAGAGGAAAAGAGGGGAAAGTCAGAGGAGCAGAGGGGAGAGTTAGAGGAGCAGAGAGGAGTTTCAGAGGAGCAGAGGATGGAGTAACCTTCTTGCTGTTTGTTGCAGATCTTGATAGAGCTGGAGACGGCGTTATTGGATGATAAGCCTCACTGGTATCCACTTCAGACCCATGATGTCTCCTCCATTCCTCTGCCCCGCCCCTCCCCCTTCCTCTCCAGACGCCACATCCACCCTGACGGCCCGGCCAAGAAGCTACAGCGTGAGTCCTTTAAATCTTCTTAAATCATTATGAGCATTTAGTGTGTTTTCCTGTTGTTTTAAAACAAAAAATAAAAATGCATTTTTATTAAAGGTCCAATATTACTCAAAATAGACTTTTGTGAGCTTTAACCCTTGTTATAATATTACCTCCTTCAAAACATATCTGGAGTTGTGTTTTGTTTCATTAACACATGTCTGTGTAACCCTTTATTAGTAGTCGATGTATGACTCCAAAGCTTAAAATTCTTTGTTCTACCTTGTGATGTCATGAAGCGGTAGTTTTCAAATTCACAGCTACCTTGTTTTACTTTTTGTTTAATAGAGGTCGTTAGTTCCAGAGCTGAAATGATTAAAATGATTGTAGTGAAGGTGTATAGAGCAAAGCACTTCCTGTATTAGCACATGACATCATGAGATGCAGCAGACTGTTTTCAGTTTGAGAAGAACTCTAAATCTGCCAGGTTTGTGTGTTAAACATGTGTGAATGAAACAAAGTACAACTCCAGGTCTGTTTGTGAAGAGAAAACTACATTAGAATAGAAATCAGAAATTAGTGTAATATTTAACTAAACGTACTGTATAATGCAGCGTTTGAGTAATATTAGTAACAGAATATTAAAGTATACATTCACGCAGAGGTCGCATTAACCGAATATTCTCTGGATCTGAAGGCCGTCTGTCATTTTGACAGATTACACTGAGGGTGCTAAACCATAAATTTAAGTAGATCACACCCCTGTCCAGTTGGTGGCGAGTGTGCGCATTAATTGTTACTATTGTTATTATTATTTATTCCCTCGTTATCTCTTCTTTTGGCCTCACGCACTCAACGCATCTTGCTGTCCGGGTGCTGACACCGCGTTTATGAGATACGGACTGGACGCTTTGGAGAGCGTTGGGTGCAGTTGCACCACTGGTGCAGAAAAAGCGCACGCAGCAGGATTTTCTCCCGGTGAAGCGAGTGCAGCAGGATCAGGAAATCCCACTTTCAGAGGGTCTTGCCAAATTCTGATCACTTCCCTGGGAGAAATGTTCCCCGACTGCAAAACTTTGGCTGAAGTGGTGCTGGTGATTCCAGTCTCCAGTGTCGCAGCAGAGCGCGGGTTCAGAACAAAATTAAAACGGCCATGACAAGTCGTTTGTCCAAGGCAAAGACGCAAAATCTAATGACAATTACCACAGCAGTCTCACTCGATGCCTTTGATTACGCACAAGCGAGCTCTCAGTTTGTTTATATTCGCTGGCCACATTGTTTTTAGCGGCGGGAAAAAATTTGTCCCTCGCATGAGAAGTAAGCAAACATCAATGTCTGTTTTTCTTTTCTCAGAAATAAATAAGTGCATAATATATATGCTTTTTCTTGGATACATTTTTTAAATGACATTGAATCCAAGAAAACACAAGTTATTGAATATATCATTGTCATATAGGCCTATATTATCATTAACATTTTAAAATAAAATGACGGATAATAATAATTGATGACGGAATTTTTACTACCCTGTCCGTCAGAATGACCGGCAGTGATAAAGTCTAATGCAACGTCTGCATTCACGATCCATTCCCAAATCTGCAGCTAATCTCTCCATGCCTTCTGCCTCCTGCTCTTGTTCATATAAATATTACCAACACAAGAATTGGGGCTCAGTCTTGAAAAACATTACTCGAGTTGCTAATGTTGCTAAAGGTACACTATGTGACTTTTCTGGTGAAGGATCCGCTACTACTTGTGCCCATGGAGATAGTATTGTTTTGCCTCATTAAGAAGTATTACGACTGTACAGATGATTGTATTTACCAGAAGTGACCTTGTAGTGATTATTTTAGCTCATGCATTTCTATGGATGTTTTAAACACTAGTACACAAACTCTTCTTCTAACATCTCCCTGAAAAACAGACCCCCCTCCTCCCCCCACACCAGAAAAGTCCCAAAGTGCTGCTTTAAGTGACTAAAAATACACTGCCTCCAAAATGTATAATATCTACCCATCACATTCCACAAGACTTCAGCCCTGCTCCTGTCTCTTGTCTCCTCCTCTCTTGGCTCCTCCTCTCCTGTCTCCTCTTCTCCTGACTTCTCTCCTGTCTCCTCCTCCTCTGTCTCCTCCTCTCTTGTATCCTTCTCTCTTGTCTCTTCTCCTGTCTCCTCCTCTTCTGACTTCTCTCCTGTCTCCTCCTCTCCTCCTCTTCTGTGCTCCTCACTGACTTTATCTGTTCTACAGGTTCTTGTTTTGTGTCTGTGCGTCTGTGGTTTAACTGTGCTCTCTCATTTGTCTGTGTGCATGGTCTGTCTGTCTGCATGAGTAGGATCTCAGCGTCTGTCTGAACCCGAGTTTGACGATGGCACCGCTCTAGTGTCCAAAGGTGGGTCTGGACTAAACTAAAAACATCAGTTCATGTACATGTTCCTTTGTGTGAAAATGCATGGCTCCTCCTCTCGTTCTCACCACACCTGCTCTGCTCTGTACATGTACAAGTTCTTATTCAGGGGTTGGGTTCGTGTAGTATTAGAATTGCAAATTGTTTAAAAGTTCATCACAGGATTTGCCTTTTGTCAAGGTAAATTGTCCTGGTTTATGGCTGATGTCTCTGTAATTAATTATTAGGCATATCCAGATGAAACTCAAACAGGCACAGACTTCTTAAACAAACAAACAAAGCATGTTATAGTAGTCTTTTCACTGAACACCTGAAGTTGTATTTGTAGGGTTTTGTGCTTGTCTGAGTAACTTTTAATCACTTATTTTTAAGACGCCGTCTTGCAGATGAACCCGTTTTCACTGGTATGCGGTACACTCCCACTGTGACATCCTCTCTTCATTCTCCAATTTTATACTACTATACTATACTAATGTTTATATTTTATATTTTATACTTTTATACTCAATGATATATACAGGATTCGGCAGTGTCATGTAGAAATTTTGGTAGAAATGATAAAAATGCTCTGCTCTATGACCCACAGGTATAGATTATAACTATATAGCAGACACAAGCATAATATGTTTTCTTTAAAGCCTCAGCACAAATGTGATAGTGAAGGAATCACAACAGAATACAGTGGAGAATACAGGAGCATTCTTACATACTGTGTGGAGGAGGGAGTCCCTGTCTTTGGTGCCAGAGTCCTGTGTGCTCCCGAGCTGGTACAGGATGGTCACACTGAAAATTACGTATTTGGTTGTTTGATTGATTTTTTTCTAATTTTTAATTCCTTAAAACAAAACTCACAATCACAATCTATACTTCATACACCATGCAGAGTCATCATGGGTTAGGGTTCCACTGTGCCACCCATAGGAACCAGTATATATAATATGTTATAGGTTTTCTTCATTCAGTTTTGTGTAGTATGTTGGTAAAAGGGAAAAAAAAATTACTTCAACAAACTTTTGAAAAGGTGAAAGACTTTGCCCAGCCTCATCGTGCTGTGCGCTTTGAGCTGCACTTAAACCAAAATAAGTGGTCTTGATTATAACAGATCTGGAGCCATCCTGAGTTATATTTATAACTTGAACAGATTGTTGTGTCTCTAAACAGAAGGGCTCCACAAACAGCCAGTTCTGCTCCAACACGACGATTCAAAAAGCTCTTCTCTTGGAGAGGTTGGCTCAAAATACAAGCATTAAGTGTCCAGTTCTATGCAAGTCACAGCTAAAAGCTAAACTTTCACTGTACTGGATAAGTCCTGGTGTAGTCAAGGTGTAGTTCTGGATTAGTCTTGGCTTAGTCCTGGTTCAGTGCTACTTTTACTTTGCTGTGTCAGGCTGGGGGTGTTCTGAATGTGTCTCTGTGATGGAATGTGCATCAGTTACCACAAAGACACAATGCATACATTAGCAAACACTGTCAAAAAGTGTATCTAATTATCTGAAACTCAAGAAAAAAAACAAAATAGATCACACATTTTCAGCATACTGTGATCAAACGGCCATGTTTAGGAGATTGATTTTTCAACAAAAAGGTGACAGTGACTAATTGAAAAACTGTTGTCTAATGCTAGCCAGCTTGTGACTGTAATTTTATGTGAGAGACTTGTTTTGACAGCACAAATCAGCTCACCTTGTAGTTCTTTCTGATCAGATTGTGTTGGTATAAAGCCCAGATTAGAGCTAAAAAAATTCTAATAGAACAGTACCTACAGTTAGCATCACAGCATCAATAGGGGGCATCAATTTAAAATATATTATATGTCTCAGCCATTCTTGGCTAAGTCTTTTTCATCAGATACATGGAGAGACTTTGTTGCTGCCTTACACTAACTTGTGATAAGTAAATAAAGAAGTAAAATAGCTCTGTCCCTTTTTTATCCAGCAGCAGAGTCCAGAGGCAGAGAGAGGCAGAGGGAGACTAGCTCTACTCTGGAGGTTCCCGATCCTCAAAGAACTCCCTCACACCACATTCGCTCCAGATCTGTGTCTCCTCATCGAGAAGAGCAAGGAAGAACAAGGTCCAGACCGCCCAACGTACCTGCCCAGAGGTAAGACCTGCTTTAGTTCTGGTTTGGACCTGGTTTAGTCCTGGTTCAGTCCTCCTTTAGTCCTAGTTTAGACCTGGTTTAGACCTGATTTAGTCCTGCTTTAGTAACCCACATCTGTCCAGATCTGTGTCCCCTCATCAAGAATAACAGGAAAGAAAGGTCCAGAAAACTCAGTGTACCTGCTGAAAAGTGAGACCTGCTTTAGTCTTGGTTTAGCCTTAATTTAGTCCTTGTTTTAGAACTAGTTTAGTCTTGATTTAGTCCTGGTTTAGCCCTAGTTTGTCCCTGGTTCAGTCTTGGTTTAGATCATAGACTGTGTAATAGGAGTGAACACACATGACTCGTAGTTTGTTAATATGAACATTTTGAGACCAAAAGGATGAGGCTCACAACAGCAGTGACAGAGAGAGGAGCAAAGATTTTCCAATATAAGCCAATTCCAGCCAGAGTTCAAGACATTTTTCATAAACGTTATCCTAACTTCCTATTTGGAACACGGTGGCTAGTGCGTTAGCTATGTCCATATATATACACCCTGTGGTTTAGACCTGGTTTAGACTAGGGATAGACCGGATTTACACTTCATCAGTACTTTTCTGTGGATCTTTAGACACCTTTCAGGAGTATTTTTCTATAGACAAACACATTCTAAAGATGAGTGAGTTTTTGGATGGAGAGGAGTGGAACCCATCTTGTAATGAAAATCTGGTGCAGGACTCAAAGTGCTGCCAGTTCTGCTTTTACTGATCTGAGCCAAAGAGCAGAGCCAAGAGTCTGCTGCTAAACCTGGGACACTCCCTTATGTCTGCTCCAACCAAGCTACACACATATACACACACACACACACGCACACACACGCACGCACGCACGCATGCACGCACACACACACACAAAAACACTTGTCTGGCAGCAAGACACATTTGAATAAAATAAATATATATTTTGGAAACTTAAGCCAAGAAAAAGTGAATCATTGAGGTGTATGTTTTAGCGTTTTTTTAGCAAAGATTTCAAAAATATTGCATTAGAGTAAAAGTCCAGTGACAGATTGTATCACACAGTGTTTGGCAGTGAATACACACCACATTACACGCTGAGTGCTGCTGACTCCTACATT
Organism: Scartelaos histophorus; assembly: GCA_000787155.1. NCBI lineage: Eukaryota > Metazoa > Chordata > Actinopteri > Gobiiformes > Gobiidae > Scartelaos > Scartelaos histophorus. Next base: position 15,209 of record KN509295.1, read on the forward strand.
TGAAAGCAATTTTCAGTGCATGGTAAATTACATGTACATATGATCTACAGTCTATATTATTTTAGTGAAGCCATAGTATGCAACTTTTCTGCCAAAAAATAGACAAAGATAAAAGCATGTTTTTTCATTATGGATGTGTTTATTGCACTGAAAAAATGCAAAAACAAATGTCCTTATTGTGAGTAAACTTGCATCTCCACAAATTTGTCTGGTAGGAGGACCTCCTCCTGCTTGTTTCCATAGAAATGTTTTTCCTTTGGCTATATTATTCCACAATATGACATAAAACATATTTATCTCCATGGAGAATGTTCTGAAGTATGGTTTTAACCTTCTATTTCAATGGAATTGTGCTGTTGATTTTCCACCTCCAGAAAGTTACATACTATCTCACTTTAAACAACTAGAGGTATGACTCATGTGTTTGTATATTGTTCTAATTAATTACACCTACTGTGCAAAAATTACCTTTTCAGATCCTTTAACCATGTTATAGTTGTTTCCTTCTCATTGACCCTCTGAAGTTGTATTTACAGTGATTGTTGCATGTTTGAATAATCTTTATTCTCCTGTATTCAAGACATCATTGCTCCGATCTACCCCCACTTTCACTGGTACACACCTACTGTGACGTACGCACCTCCTGCTCTTCCAAGGCTATTTTCTTAATTGGTGATACACATAGGATTCAGCAGTGTCACATAGTCATCTTGGTGCATTGGTACAAAAAGCTGCTCTGCTCTAGTGAGATGTGCAGCTATCCATAGGTGGGGCCCACAGCATGCGGTGCAGTGTTATAAGGACGTTTATGGTGACATAATGTAAAGGGAGAAACATTTTAGTCTAAACTTTGTTGTTGTTTTTCAGGAGTTTGGACGATGAGCTTCCTCACAGCCGGAGATCTCGCTCCCCCAACCGACACTATGACCCCCGAGGGAGACAGGAGTACCTCGACGACAGGTGAGAGGATAGGGCTTAACATCAGTGTCAGGTGAGAGGGCGGGATTTAACAACAGGTGAGAGACCTGGGTATTATCATGATGACATGTGGGATGGGGTTTAACCTATACAACAGGTGTGAGGGCTGGGACTTTAAATGCATATGATAGGTTTGACTACACTTGTCATTAGTTAATGTGATTATTTCAAAACATTTTAGAATTAGAGAGTGGAGTTAATTCAAGGCTGTGTCTAAATGTCCACCCTAGCACATCATTCACTAACAATGGCCCACACTATTTAGTGGACCATTTAGTGCAGTTATTCACAGAGCAATTCAGACCCAGTGCACTACTTTCAGGTCATGACTCTGACGTCTGGGTGGAAAAAAGTCTTCTAAACCCTGATAAAACTAGATTTCTATCATAAATAATGATCAGAGCAGAAATTGTCACATGGGATCACACACATACTGGCTGGATTATTTGATTTTTGTTTTAGCTGGGGATATTATCATTCTTTTAACAGCTCAAACTAAGGTAAGCAGCTATCCCTAGCATCTTTACCCTATAATTGTTTATGTAAGAGGGTTTTTCTCAGAATCAGGATAAACAGAGCGATAAACCATACCTTCTAACTGCTTTAATTCAGTCATGTTGAGTCCAGTTAACCTAGAAACTACCAATGCTCACTACTTTTCAAGATGCATTGTGGGAAATTGTGAGTGAAGTATTTTTTCACCTACTGGTCATTCGGACATCTCTACAAATGACCTCTAGTTAATGCCCTAAGTGGGGAATAGTGTGGACATTCGGACACAGGTCAGGAGGCTGTGTCCACATACATGACTTAATGGAACCATATTATTTTCTGATCTGTGTTCTAATGTAGTTTCGTCATCACAAACAGACCTGGAGTTCTGTTTTGTTTCATTCACACATGTTTAATACACAAGCTTAAACTCCACACACCTTCACTAGATTCATTTGAATGATTTCAGCCCTGGAATTGCCCATCTCTACTGAATGAAACAAAACACAACTCCAGGTCTGTTTTTAGTGATACAACATTATAGCATTGTAAATATTGGTCAGATTTTATTTAAATAATTTATTGGGATTGGATTGTTGTTTCTCTCCAATGCACATTTTGTCTGAAAATTCTGAAAATACAGCTGGCTATGTTTATGTGCACATCAAAAATCAGATCTGATTTCTGGAGTTATCAGATAATGGGTATGTCATGTAAACAGTTCCATGTGTTGTGACTTGATTTAAGATAAGGTGAGATACACCTTTATCGGTCTAACAATGGATACATTACAGTGTTGCAACGCAAAGTCCAAGAACAACAGGAAAATACAAATATCAAGAACTCTGTGATTGGTCACACCTGTGCAGATTTATACTGGGAAGGGTTTGCAAAAGTATTGAAACTATGTTACAAATCAATACTTAAACTTGTGTCAAAACCAGATACAGATAAAAAAAAAAACATTTAACCAAGAATCAGTACTGAAAATAATTCTCATAACTGAATAAATGTCACCTTTTATAAACAGTTTAATCAGAGTGAGTGTAAGACCACATAGTGTCATAAAAAAAATGCTCTTCCTAAACAAGTGCGTGGAGAAACTCCACTCCAAAATCAGTGCTTAGAGATGATGAGTAACATGAACAAGATGAATGAGATGAAATGATCCAAACCAAATAATTTGTGTTAGTCTCAGCTAAATATATGTGAAACACTCAAATGCTGAACACGTGTCACCAGGTGTTGATCACATTTCTCTTGTGCCATAAACATATAAAAGAAATCTGATTTCAGTGTTGGGTTATCTGATAACTCTAGTAATCTGGTGTTGACTGTAAATGTAGCCAGTGTAAATCCTTCATATTTAAAGTGAAATCATAGTGGACTCAGCCTTTGTCAGTGCACAGAATTATGGCTGTGATTCTGAGATGTCATAGCTGCTTCTTTTGAATACTTAATCTTTTGTTTTGGGTCTGTTTGTGCCATAGTATTTGCTTTGTGTGTTGCGGTTTGGTGCAGTAGTTTTGTGCTGTTGTCCATACAATAAAAAGCAATCATAGGAAGTCACTTTGTTCAATGAAAAAGGTCTTAACATAACAACTATCTGTGTTTTAAGCAACAGAAGTTGTCAGCAGTCCCTCAATAGAATATAGAGGCCTGTATATCCAGTACATTCACTCCATTGGGTTTATGAGTATGGATGGGAGATATATTGTTTCCAGTATTAAAATTATTATGATTATTTATTTTAGTTTATTATTTCAATTATCATATCAATCAGATTTTTTAAACCAATATTTAGCATACATTTTGTTTGCTCTGCCCCAGTCTGTGTGTCTATAATGTGTCAGTCCCAGTTTATATATATAAATACACGAGACATTAAGTAAAAGTACAGTTGTATATTTACACCAGGGAATCCAAACTTGTTTCACTGTGGACTGTGGTCTTCAAATATTCATTCAGTACAGTGGATCATTCAGATAAATGCATAGACACAGTTTGGAGACTCTACCTTTAATAAGGCTTGGAACATTCATTTGGGTCTGTGTTACAGTGGAATGTGATGATGTTGATACTTTGCAGTGGCATCACACTGGGGGGTTACACAAGGCACACATTAGCAAACATTGTCAAAAATGTTTTAAGATCATCTCAAGTAAAACCGGCTTCAAACAGCTCGTTTTCACTGTTGGCTATTGCTAGTTGAATTGAGACTGTAATTTTATTTGAGAGACTTGTTTAAAGCACAAATCTTTTCACCTGATGTACCAGTAGTTCTTCAAGTCAGTTTTTCTTGTCAGATGGTTTTGAAACAATCATATTAGTCGGGCCTGTTCAGCAGAATGCTGAATTGTGAGTGGGAGGGCCAGTTTGGACACCCCTGGTTTACACTTTCATGCAACCAATGATTTCATTTCCCAGATAAATACATGTTGTTATTATTCTTGCAAAAGTGAAATCATTTTTAAGCTTTATTTCACATAAAGTTGTGGGCCATGTTATGGATTTTACAACATCAATATTGCATATCTGTACTGGCTCCAAAATCCTTATCAAACCATCCCTGTTTATGAGTGTTGAGTCTGGACTGGCGTCGGTTCACCTTGTTCTCTTCCCACTTCCTCATGTGTTACTCATCTCCATGGTAACTGCAGTGAGGTCATCATGCTCCACCAATCACAGCGAGGCAAAAGTGCAGAGTGCCTCCACACCAGGTAACGCTGGCCAATCATGTCACTCCTCCATTCACGTTTATATTAGCCTGTTCATGCTGGTGAAATCAGAAAGATGGTATTGGCTTCAGGGCATGTTCAAGTTAAGATGTACAAAAGTGTAGTAATAAGAAATGTCCACATGAGGGCCCTATTTAACAGGCTATTATTGTGGCTTAACACTAAAGATGTAGTGTTTAATGGAACAAATCTATTCAAATATGGATGCACTTTTTTATATTTCATTTAAGACACAAATGTTCATGCTTAATGTTCATTTGTCTCATGGACATTTTTCCTCATTTACATACTATCTACCATATCTAAAATAGTGTAGTACTCCCCTGGCTAGGCTAAAATAATTATGCTTTCAAAGTCATTTAAGAAAGTCAGGAGTAAACTTGTTTTATAATAATTCTCCATTTATTCATTATTACAAAAATGAGGTGAGGTTAGATTGAGATTGAACTAGAATCCTGTTATGAGAACTTCTAAATAGCCCCACTTATTTTACTGAACATATAAAAATTAATGAATAACATGACATGTTGTTACACATGACAGTGTAATTATAGTTTTTTACTAAAATAAAAGCATTTTAATTTAATTTTAGTTGTGTTTATTATACTGAAAAACATTGTCCTTACTGTGAGTAGGCTTGCATCTCCACAAACATGACTCTTACTTGGCCTGGAGGAAGGCCTCCTCCTGCTTGTTTCCATGGAAATGTTGTTCCGTTGGCTTTAATATTCCACAGTATGGCACAAAACATATTTTTTCTCCATGGAGAATGCTCCAAAGTATGACTTTAAGTTAACTTTCTGTATCCATGGAATCATGCAGATGATGTGCCATCTCCATAGTCATGTTAAACTGTTTCCTGTTTGTTTTGTTTCTCTGTCGTCTCTGTGGAGTAGTGACCTACAGCCAACTCTGGACAGGGTTAGGAGCGCTAGCGCCACCTGTCTCACTCCAGAGTCATTCTCACTTTCTCCTCAGGCAGACAGGTAATACTGCTGCCCCTGTAGATCCTCTTTACTGTAGTCTGGCTATAGTCCTGCTCTGGTCCTGGTCTAGTCCTGGTCCTGTCCTGATCTAGCCCTGGCATAGTCCCCGTCTTGTCCTGGTCTTGTCCCGGCCTAGACCTGTGTTAGTTGCTTTGTAGTCTTCCTGTAGTTCTTGCCTGTGATTGGTCCTTCACTAAATATGTCCCTCCCCCTCTCCCTAACCTCACTCTCCGAGCTTTGCTGCTGCTGCTGCAAATGCTTCTAAAATGGAGCTCAGAGTTCATTCCTGAGGGTGTACTTTTGGTTTGTCTGTCTGTTGCTGTCGTAGTGGTTATAGAGGTAGTAGTTGTTAGTAGTTGAAATGTATTTTGTGTAGTCTTAACAGGTGAGTAACGCATCAACTCCAAGTCTTGGTTCCTCTTTAGAAACATCCCAAGAGTTGTGTTTTCATTCACACGTTTCAATAATCCTGCAGTTTTAGTCTGTCTCTGCACAGTTCACAGCACTTTGTTCCACCTTGTGGCATCATCAGGTGATGATCCAGGATGTCCATTCACATAGTTAGGATCTTTTGGGCCTATACATTTCCCACACAAGATTTTGAGCCCCTGCGCCATCTGCTGGCAGTTTGTATCGTGTTTGCTCAGTAACAATGATACCTGATTAGTTATTGAAGCCCTAGTCCTGTTTTCCTTTGGTTCTAAAAATAAAAATTCACATTTATTTTTTAAGTAGACATAGAAAAAAATTTGAGCACATGAGAGTACAGTGTATGTTATAACTTTAAAGGTGCTGTACCTTAACTCTGTTAAAACGTTAATAACAGAAACACTTTGAAACAATCTGCAGTGGCCTAGATTTATTCCTCATTTACCTCATCCATTCTGAACATCCTAAAGATTCACTGTGTAATTTGTAAGCACTTTTCACAATTCTGAGATGGACTTGACGTCACAGTAATGCAACAACTAGCATGCTAACTGCAGCAGCATTACCTACTGGTTTGTAGAGAATAATACCACTTAATAAACCACAAAATTAACCCTTGTTATGGAAGTACATTTCCCATTCATTTTTCCCATAGACTTTCAAAAAAAAAAAGAAAAGAAAAGTTTGAAAGGTCAGAAGTACTCCGCATTGTGGTAAAATGTGGTAATGGTAAATCGGAATTTTGGACATAAAACCGCTGTGTTATGGATATTAGTTGGATATTGGATATTAGATATTAGACACGTAGCTGGTTAGCCTCTGTCATGCTTTCAAACTTTTAAAAGTCTATGGGAAAAATGAATGTAAAATGTCCTTCCAGAAGCAGAGCGGACTGGGGAGTGGCAAGACTGCTGAACTCTGTACTGTAGCAGCGTGTGACTCTGTGGCTCATTGGGCTGTGGCTATGCATGTGCACCTTTCTCAGTGCAGTTTAAATGTGACCAGGAGGGGGCATAGAACAGATGAGTGAAGGCTTGTTTTTGTGAATGATGTTCTCCTGTCACTCGTAGACAGTCTTTGTCCCACACGTTGCCGCGGAGACGCCCGGCCAGCCCCAGGATCCTAATCCAACACGCTTCCCCCGAAGATGACAGGTATCCCCATCATACAGGTGCACACGGAGCTCCACTCTGCCCTGGGAATGAATGCCAACATAATAACACATGTGCAGACGGACTGTTCCATTCTTCACAGGTACTCTGTGTAACCTTTCTGGTGGAGGGTGGCCACCTGCTTGTCAACACAGAGATCATTTTATACTATAGTGTTCCACAGTACACTGTTAAACTTATCTACATATCTTTCATTCATTCAAAAAAAAGTTTTTTATGGAAACAAATCCTCAGGCTTGTAGCATTGGCATCAGTTTAATGCCATACTGTTGAATATTCCAGGCAAAGCAATAATATCTCCATGGCGACAAGAAGGTGCATGATGCACACTATACCAGAAAAGTTAACTACTGCACTTTTAAAAGAGATTTTAAAAGAGAACTGTCTGAAAAATAGGAAGTAAACACAAAATATATAAAGGTTTACATGTTCTGGAGAAAACCAGTAAACCAATACTTAATAAGGACTAAACCTGGTCTAAAACAGAACTCAAATGGACTACAATCAGGACTACACCATGACTTAACATGATAAATCAGTTAACATTTAAGAATTGCCAAAAAGCTGTTATTAAAGGCACTGTATCTGTTTTTAGTGTCTTACTGTTCTCACTTTTTAAACACATTTCTAGCATCCTAATTATTCACTGTAATGAGTTTTTAATTATTGTATTGGCCTCTTTATCCTCAAATGAATGACTTAGATCAGCGGTCCCCAACCCCCGGGTACCGGGCCGCACAGAAAATTTTGATTTTGATTCTCTGTTACATCCGTCTATGTCACTCTTGACGCAGGTCAAGGCGCTCTTCTCGGTCATGTGATAGGTTACCGCTAAAATAAAACCCAGGAGCTATGATGAGTAAAAAACAAACGTCTTTGGAAAGTTTCTTTGCAGAGGGGAAAAGGCCCAGCCAGGAGAAAATACGGATTTATCCCAACAGGAGATTCCCACGCACCGAGCCCACTCTGCACAATATGCAGAGAGGACGTCACTCACATCGTGATTCGTGTTTATTATTATGTTTAGAAAATACCACAGTTTTCATGCAGGTCATATCATATTATTTTGTTGCATTTATCCGCCACACCTTAAACGCCGGTCCGTGAAAATATTGTCTGACATTAAACCGGTCCGTGGAGCAAAAAAGGTTGGGGACCGCTGACTTACATGACTCAATACAAATTGAATCTGTTTCCGAACCCTTTGGAGCACAGAGAAATGAGTGGACTGTGAAACTGAGGCTCTGGAGTTTTGGCCTCTACTGTCCTCTAACTATCTCTGTACTCTCATTTGAATTGGGAACAAGTTCTACACAGAGAAAAGTTAGATTTCAAATCCCACCTACATTTTGGGGGTAAATATATGACCAGCTATAGAAAGTCCTTTGGTTCCCATGTCAAAGCTGAAACAGATTAAACATTAAACATGAGATTTAGGGACTTGTAATGAGGCAAGTTGGATTATTTTTTTTTACATTGCTTAACAAATGTATTAGAGTCATAAAAACAAGAAAACATAGGTAACTTCATAGTATATCAAAAACTTGTTTCAGTTTAACAGTTTCATTGTTATTCATCAAGAAAATTACCAATTGACAAAATACTCTTGACAAATAATAAAATGTGAATATTTAGTGTGAGCACCTTTGGCACAGATAACAACTGCATCCTCAGATTGTTGGAGTTGGAGTTTTGCAAAGTCTCTTTTGTTATTGACTCCAAATAGATTCTAGCTGTTCCCACAGACTTACTTTGGATGAGACTTTGGTGTCATTTTTGGAAAACATTAAACTTGAAAATGTATATAGCAACAGTAGTTCTGTTTTAGCATTGAAGATCTGGTTTCGATAAAAAAAAAAAAAAAAAAAAA
>KN509295.1:23901-35276 GCA_000787155.1 Scartelaos histophorus
ATCTTGTACTGGTGAATTAACCTTTATAGACACATAAAAAGATATTTTGGTAAACAGAAATACTGTTAAATTATAGCAGTGGCAAACACCTTATACTGGATGGTGGTCTTATAAATTTGTTAAGCTCTGTATTTGTGGGTTTGGTGTACATAGTGGGGCAGATGTGGAGTGTGTGATGTAGGATGTGCGTGGAGCTGTCCCTGGTGCTGAATCCTCTCTGAGCTGTTGGCAATGGATGTGATCAGTGCTTTGTTTTACCGTGGCCTTATTGCTTCTTTGCTGCGTTATACCTGAGTTTTCCTCAAGTATTGGAGAATTTTATTTTTCCATTTGGTGGCATTCTGTCTTTACTCTGTGCCGTAGTTGGTTGTAGTAGATTTTCAGTCCAACAGTTTTCATTGGTGAGTCCTGTAGCTTCTCTGTGTGCTCCTAGTAAAGTTGATGTTGTGGTGGTTATGATTTCACATTAAAAGCTTTCATTAGTGCTGTTGGATTAGTGCTTTTTCACAATAAAAGCATACGCTAGTGGTTTTTCATATTAAAAGCCCAATGTGTTTGTTTTCATATGTTTGTCGAAGCTGCGTGATTCTACCCTCGATGTGTCTCAGGGCACAGCACAGGTACAGACTTCATACAACACCATTCATGTCAATGTTTACATTAGAAAAACAAAGTTACTCCCAAATTTAGGACATAGTGCTTAAAAATCTTTGATTATTAAATTATTATTAATTAATTTGATGTCATGAACTATAAACATGTGCATTTGGTACAGCCTGTAAGATGTGCACACAAATATGGTGATATTTATTTAAAAAGTGACGTATCACCCTAAGAACACATGGATGATGGAGGCTGGCCAATGGCAGGATCCTCACAGGGCCATATTACAGATTGATATATTAATGGTACTCCATGTTACTAACCACTCCACCTCATTTGACCCATTTAGCGAAATAAGGATTTTAGGTATTTTAAGTATTAACTGATTTTTAGTCGCTCTTGGTCATTTTTACATAACAGTGACATTCCTCAATCCTTATCTTTTCTCCATCTTTCTGTATTTGTGTATCTGTGTGTATTTCTGTGGGTCGATGCTCCAGACCTCAGACAGTGGAGGGTCCAGCTCTGGGCAGGACTGTCCCAGGAGCCAGGTAAGGTTTAGGGGTAGGGCTATAAGCCCATGGTCAGTACGCTGTCACAACAAGCATCTTGGATGAATGAATGGAAAGATGTATTCACTCACCAAACAAACAACTTTTGTCCAAATGACTGTAGCAAGCCCAGGTAAACGTGACAAGTAGGAGGGCTGTAGTCCACTGAAGACATGCTCTGTGCATTGATTATTTGACTTAAAGGGGGTGTGGCAGGGCAACAGCTATCAGGGAAGTACAAGTAAAAGCAACTTAACTTAAACTTTTAAAAGAATGTTTTTGTCTTTTAAGTACAATTTCTATACACTTTTAGTCAGGGTTGGGGCTTTACAGTTTTCTTGCATTTTTCATTCCTGGTAGCGGAAAGCTACTTCTGCCAATTTGTGATTTCTTCCAATCTGACAAAAATGTTAACATTGTGGGTGTTGCCCAAGGGCACAACATGACAATAAGCACAGTTTGAATGTGCGACTGAACCGACAACTTGGATGTGTCAATAGTTTGTCTCCTACTGAGTTTGACGGTATCGCAGTGAAATATTGACCTGACACTTCACTGCTGAGTGCACCAACAGCTCATGTGTTTTCATGTTTTGATTTGGTTTTGTTGTTTTTATGTTGACTTTTGTCCTGCTCCTGCATGTGCTTCTGCTGTTACTTCTTCTCTGGTTTGTATCTGTGAGCGTGTGAGTGTGCTTATAGACTGACTGTCAGCTCCCTCTAGTGGACAGAAACCCTCACTGCAGTAAAGGATTCTTCTGCCTTTTGTACAATGATTCAGATTTGTGGTGTGAAGTTGCCTCTTTTTCCTTTATTCTATATCTGTTTTGTAGATATATATTCAAGTCTTTTGCTTTCCAATGTAATGTGACCCAATACAACATAAAAGTGTAACTATTTTTGCAGAATCCCAAGTCCGTATTCGTAAAGCTGACAATATTTTTTTTAAAATTGTATCTCCAGGGGCCACCTACAAGGCGGCGCTCCTCCGTCCTCTGCACCTCGAAAAGTCAGACAGCTTCCTCAACTTCCTCCTAAAAGCAACTCTGTCGAACAAGGTCAGAACTCATCTTATTACATACAGACTTATATCCACAGTGGCTTTAAGTTCAGATGAATGGAAAGCAAGGCACTGCTGTATCAAAACAAACACTGGACGCCATAGAGTACAAATCTCATGTATTGTACTTGATGTTTTCTCTGACGTTTTCTCAGATTTTTCTCTGGTAGCTAAGTATATTGTGATTTTGTTGTCATATTTTAGCACTGGTAGCAGAGGAATGCGTCCGACAGCTGCAGAGAAGAGTTCACTCGAACAGAATGTCCACAGGATCAGCCTCAAGTCAACAAGAACTGGACCGAACGCTCAAACATAAGAGAGAGGTGAGACTGCTGTGACTGTGAGATTTGAAACACAGGAAATGTGGAAATATATCAGATTCAGAATTGAGTTGGGGGAGTTAAGACAAAACAGAAGTACTCATGGCCTAATATACCTTGTATAGAAATACAATACCAGTATATGGAGCTCTGTACCCCATGCGACTAAAATTGTTTTGGGAAACCATTTTGACAGGAAAGAACTGGCAACAATGAATGGAAACAAACCTGTTTTGTTGTTGTTTTTTTGTTTTTTTTGTCATTAAATTAAATCATAGACAGTGATATAACTTAAATGAATGAGATGAAACATGACCAACACTTTCCTGGCACAGCTGTCCTTTTGATTACATAGATTACACCCTAAATCTTCAATATTTGGACATCAGATTTACTTTTCACCTTCTTATTTCATTGAAAAAAATTGCAATTCAGCTGAGATTCAGCAAAGTCGAGTGTAAGCTACAGTATGTCACTTTCTGGAGGTGGCACGTTGCCTGCACGATTTCATGTTAACAGAAAGTTAAAACATACATGGATACATTTTATCCCATTCTGTGAAATATTATAGCCAAAGAAACAAGCAGTATCAGGCCCTACTCCAGGCCAGGCCAAGAGTCAGGTTTGTGGAGATGCAAGCCCACTCACAGTAATGACACATGTTTTCCTCAATTTTTCAGTGAAACAAAATAAAAATAAAAAACCCCAAAAAACAGCAAACTACCTAAAGCATACTGTAACTTTAGGTAGTCCTTTAGCAGAAGTGCATTAGCACTGAAGAAGCTTGAGGTTTGCTCTATTGGTTTTATTTAAAATAGCAAAAATAACATTTGATAACCCTTTGAATGCATTTTTTTTTTTTTTGCAGATGTACAAGGATCAGAGGCGCAGCAGTGAGAACGTCTCCCATAAATCCTCAGACAGTGATGTCAGTGACGTGTCGGCCATTTCACGAACCAGCAGCGCCCTGAGCAGCACCAGCTACATCTCCATCCAATCAGAGCGGCCGGGACGCTTCAGGTAACCAATCACAGAGCAGGGAGGGGCAGAGTGCGGGAATAAAGAGCAGAGCCAGAAGGGCAGAGCAAAAGGAGCAGAGCCAGAGGAGCAGAGCCAGAGGAACAGACACTCCAGTTTTAACCCAAAACAAATGCAAGGTTAACCCAGAGACACTGAAAGAAGGGTCAGATGAAGTGTCCCCTTCAAGGTGCACACATGCGCACTCCCCAGACATTCAGTCAGTTTCATAAAATAAAATCTAACCTGAACTGATAAACACAACTCTGGTTTGACGCACAGAACGACCAATCTGATAGATTCAGGTTTCACACGTGAATGTGCACATGCGTTAGGGAGAATCCAACTGCAAACAGACTAGTTTGACCGCATTTCACTTGCCTCCTTCAGTCTGACTGTAGTGCACATTGCCGCAGGCCAGAGCTGTCGGCGTTCAGAGCGGCAGGTCCACACGATCTGAGGGGAGGGTCTCCCACCACACTGAACAGAGTTAAGAACAGAGAGGAGAAAGGTAGACCCTTAATGGAATCCTCGGCTGTTTTCTTTGGATCTGTCCAGTTTTTCGTGAGCGAAAAAGACGGGATTTTCTCAGCACCAACATTAAACCGGTCCGTGGAGGCACCAACCACTTGGGGGGAGTGGAATAGCCCTTCCTCCCCGGTCCTTGATTTCTTCTCTGTCACTCAGGCATCATTACAGAAATAGGCTAATGATTAAAAAGCAAGATAAAAAGTGATAATAACTTGTACTTATTTTCTAGGTCATTATTTTGGGAAAGATAACCCATCTTATATCCATAAAAATCTGCTGCTATGGAGGCTGTATTTATCAAGCTGAAAAAAAATATCTTCATGTGATTTGATAGGTTTATACACTATAGATTAATTTTATTTATGAGGTTTTTTTAAAAAAAATATCATAATGTCCAGTGTTTCACTGACCACAAGAGGAGCCACAGTGTGTATGTCAGGTGTTGCTCATCGGGGTACAAGTAACGCTCAGGGAGTTTGTGTGCTTGCCCAAACACATGAAAAATTTGAGGGAACATTAGTTAGATGCACAGGACACATTTCCTATGGGAAGGATAAGTGTGTGCCTTCACTGAAAAAATGTATTCAGACTCACTGTCTGTAAGAGATCTCCCTGATTTTGCAGCCATAAAGCTGTGTTCTCTGTGTGTTGTCCAGGCGTGCGATGCGGGCCACAGGCCGCCACATGATAAAGAGCAGTAGTATGAGCAGTGAGATCTACGGCCTGGACCACCCAGACGGCAGCCAATCAGACACAGCGCTGGGCACGTGTGGCAGCGGCATCAAGAAACGCCGCTCCAGCCTCAGCCAAAGAGTGGTCGCCATCCTCCCCTCAAGAAGGAGCCGGAGCACCTCCCAACTCAGTCAGACCGGTCAGAAACACTACACACACTCACAGCTCAGCCAGACTGGTCAGAAACACTACACACACTCAGCCGTACTGGTCAGAAACACTACACACAGTCACAGCTCAGCCAGACTGGTCAGAAACACTACACACACTCACAGCTCAGCCAGACCGTTCAGAAACACTACACACACTCACAGCTCAGCCAGACTGGTCAGAAACACTACACACACTCAGCCGTACTGGTCAGAAACACTACACACAGTCACAGCTCAGCCAGACTGGTCAGAAACACTACACACACTCACAGCTCAGCCAGACCGTTCAGAAACACTACACACACTCACAGCTCAGCCAGACTGGTCAGAAACACTACACACACTCAGCCGTACTGGTCAGAAACACTACACACACTCAGCCAGACCAGTCAGAAACGCTACACACAGACACTCACAGCTCAGCCAGATTGGTTAGACACACTACACACACTCACAGCTCAGCCAGACACAGATACTCACAGTAGGGCTTGGCGATATGTAGCAAAAAATATATCTCAATATATTTTTCTATATCTCGATATACAATATATATCTTGATATCTGTACAGGAAAAATAACCCCCCATAAAACTACTGCCAAAAATGCCAAATTCCTCAACTGAAGTGCAAAGAGGTTGGCAGTTCATATAGGCAGTTCATAAAGTGCTTCTGCAACATAAAAAAAAAAAAATAATAATAATAATAATAATAATTTAACTGTAAAATAAAGGAAGAAATAATACATATTGCCTTCTTTGCCATAAAACAACTCAGTCAAGTCAAGCTCATGTTTGCATTACTGTAATTCTGTTAACAATAACGGAACCATGAGCTCCTTTAGCAGAGGAAATTCGGGAGGTTCCTTATTTTAATAGATCCATGTTCCAGCGGTGGAGCTGAGGTTTCCCACTAGCCACTGCTCAGGTCAAACCCAATGATTCCAAACATTCATGTACAAGTAATACTCCAGCAGATTCTTCATTTAAATATTCAGCATAACTTTACATTATTAAACATTATAAACTATAAGCTCCGAAGAAAGGAAAAGCGACAAGTGCAGAACAGAGAAGTCAAACAAGCAAAGCGGCCAAATCAGGATTAAATATAAGCATTATATCGATATATACGATACATCAAAATCCATATTGAGTTTAAAAGATATATTGCCCAACCCTAACTCACAGCTCAGCCAGACTGGTCAGAAACACTACACACAGCCAGCCAGACTGGTCAGGCACACTAACATTAGGTGTGTGGTTATATAAGTTACGAAACAGGCTATAGCTAAGGTTAGGGTTTGGAAATGGCTAAGGTAAGGAAGTGATTACGTTTACACTAGATTACATTAAGGTGAGGAAAATGGATACAGTTAGGACAGCCAGACCACTCAGAAACAGAGAACACATGGATACAGAGATTATCACTGTTCACATCTAAGCATTAAGGTTCATTTGAATCTTATGGAGTAAGTAAGCTTTCAGAAAAATGTATGTACATAGGATAAAGATCTGTGCATATTTGGGAAATCTGTGCATATTTGGCTGTAGTTGAGCGTAAAATAAATATCCATAAATTCTCAAATGAATCCAGTCATACATTAAATGTATTGTGTGTATTTTATCCATTAGAATACGAATTGCCATTGTTCGACTATATGCATATGCATCTATGCATAGCCAAATATGCATAGATTTCCCAAATATGCAGATTTCTATCCTATGCACATGAATATTTCTGAAAGCTTTCATACTCCATAGAATCTTACATTATTTGGGCTGAAAGATTATTGTCAAAGTCACCATTTGAAGTTTGGGGTTTTTTTTGTAAATGACTCAGACAGCTTGGACAAGTGTCAGTATACAGATCACCCCCATGCCTAGGCACTCATGGCTAAGAAAGCACCATGATTCTCAAGAACGTTATGGAAGAACTCAAACTGAAAGCGTGCATTATATCAGCACAGTGCCCTGTTTTAATGAGTCCAGTAGCTCCATAAGCTCCAGGGCTGTGGAGCAGTTCTATTAACAATGAAGTTTATTATTTCCAAAATCTTTCAGCCCTTTTTTATCTCATATAGTTTTCCAATAACAAGTACAATGCATTACTTAAGTGATGAGTTGTTTATTTTGAGTAAATCCCAGAGGGTTCTTGTCCTTGCTCCATTGCAGTGTTGATCAGCTCTGAGGCTTGTCAGAGTTCTTGATGTTGTTTACTCTTCTTTGTTGATTGTGTGTTTGTTTGTTGACGTGTGCGTTGTGTTCTGCAGAAGCGGCGGGTAAGGCGGCAGACAGACAGAAAGGTAACACTGTGGACAGAGCACAAGTTTTAGAGATCATTGTTTTATTTGCATGGGGCTGAGCTAGAATGGAGAAGCCCTGACAAGCCTGTGTCATAAGCTCAAATGAAGCGGCTGAACTGAGCTATAGAAACTATAGTTAAGGAAGTAAATAACCAACACCCATGTGCCGGTGTACGCCTCTCTCCATGAAATGTTGCACAGTATGGCATTAAGTGTATCTGGCAACACTGCAGTTAGCGCTGTCACATCTCCTGTCAGCGTGAGTTTGCATGTTCTCCCAGTGCCTCTGTAGATTTCCTCTCGGTGCTCCAGTTTCCTCCGTCTCTAAAACATGAACAATAGACTCCCCTGAAAAGAGATTCTTCATCTCAGTGGGATGTGCTCAGAAATACCTGGAAAAGCAGAGAGCAGGGTCACCTCTCCACAGATCTGACCTGTCGCTTGGCCTGGTACCGTCAAATCTTAGTATTCATTGAGATGAATGTCATACTAAGGAAGATTCCTTAGGAACATTGTCATGGAGACAAATAGGTGGCATGTCCTCCACCAGAAAAGTTACACAGTGCAGGTTTTATTAAAAGACACTATATAAGACAACAAATGTATTTAGACTAATCCTAGAGCTAGATCTGAATCTTAGTCCACGCAGATGTAGAGCGATTTTCACTGGAAATTGTAATTTAGCTCTGGAATCCCCGAACCCCAACGACTGTCCTCTGTCTCCAGCACGCTTCCTTACTCCACCCTCTTCTGTCCAAACCTGTAAATGTGGTTCATGTGTTTCAAAATATGATTTTCTATTGAAATAACGATGGTTTCACCTGTGTACCTCTAACCTGCTCCTCCCTCCTGGTCTCTAAGAGTGGGTGGACTGACTAAGCCATGCTGCCGCCTCTGTCACCTCACCACTGCAGACCAGTATTCACCATTTTGTTCTCTTCAATAATATTTTAAAAGAAAGAAGACGTATATCATTTTTGCTAGTGAGGTGACACTGGCCCTTTACCTGCATGGATTCCCTCATTTTTTTAGGCTTACATGAGACAAGGGGGTCAACTTTATTTGATCTGAAGACAGACTTTACAAAGACAATATTCTCAGTCCTCTCATAGCCTCACTCATTCACTTCCAGCTCTTGTTGACGGCAAGCAGCTAATGTAACCACAGCTGCCCTGGAGAAAGAAGGCTGCCAGTCTGTGCCACCAGTCCAGCATCCTGCTTGAACATATTAACTTACTGCAATTATTCATAGTCAGCAAGGCAGCTGAAATGTTTTGCCCAATGACACAATGGCAGCGTGCGCTGGTTGGAGCTGGAATAATATAAAATACAAACTTAAATATCCACACACATTTGACCCCGTTGACCTCTTTAAGCCTGCCCCCTCCCTCCCTGCTCCCTGCTCCATGGATGCACATAGACCCGTGGGGCTGACTGCTTCTCTCTCTCCGCTCTCACAGAGGCTCCGGCAGGTAAGAAGGTGAGCAAAGCCGCTTCCAGCTCCATCCAGCGCAGCGTGGAGACCGGGATGGCTGTGGAGTTTCCCCGAGGAAGCACCACTATGAACAGACAAGCCAGCAGGGAATCAACGGACGGAAGCCTCTACAGCTCTGAGGGGAAGTGAGTACAGGAAGTCAGGGCTGGGTCATAAATAATAACTTTCTCTAGAAATGTGACTTACATGAACAATATTCAACTCACACTTGATAAAGTCATTCGATTTTTGATGTCTAGTGACCCATGTTTTGATATGATCAAAAAATATTTGATATTATTACTAGTGCTGTCAAGAGATTTAACTAAATAAGATTAATGAATTATGATCTGTAATTAATTGATCAAATTAATCTCTTTTAATCTCACCTAATAAATGCTGAGAAGAAGCTCTCAACTTGAGGCATTTTCATTTAAATTCATTATTACATTATTGTGGCAGATCAAAAAGACATATATAACAAAGAAAGTGACATTGTTGCTTAACAAAATTTAACAGATGCAACCATTTACATTCCGCTGTGTTCTTTTGTCAAACTCTAACTAGAAAATACAAATAAAATAAAACATCAGGTCCATATAAAGTGCTGTAAGTTATCAAAAACAGTAAAAACACTTTCTTGAGCAATACAACACTGAGCTTGTTGCTTTTCCTCTGCTTTAGATAATAAAACATAAAACAGACCCATCACAGTGCTGTAAGATAGCACATCAAAAGTAACATTGTTCATCACAAAATAAAGTGCTGAAATAACATCAAGCAATCACTTCTAGTTGGCTACAGAGGACATAGCAGCTAAACTGACCTCATGCCTCTTCTTCAGCCAGTCGCTGAGACAGGCCAGCTTGGTCACATTTTCTGGGAGTAAGGCTGCCCTTTTCTTTTGCACTATGTGCCCTGCGAGGCTAAACATTCTCTCACAGGGTACAGAGGTTGCTGGGGAGGCCAGGTACCTGCGTGCTAGGACTGACAGCTTTCTATAGGCTCCCGAGTGAGCATACCACCTCATCTCTGTAATCATCGCTCCTCACCTTGCCCTCCAATCAGTGTCCACCTCAGGTTGTGACTGTCCAATACTCCACCTCCAACAACTCAAGCACAAGGAGCACATAAAACACATAAAAACGGATTTTATAATAAGGCAACTCTCATACAGAAACAGTGAAGTTAGATATTAAAAATGAGATTAAAAAGCATAACATGTTAAATATTATTGTAATTAATTAATCACAATTTATGTGATAATTTCACACCGCTAATTATTACACAATTGCCATTAAATGGATAATAAAATAAAAGAAATGTGGCTTGGTTATATTTAGATCATTATTGAGCGTTTAACCATAAATAATAAAAAAAAAACTATTGCCATCGCCAGTGAACACAATTCACCAAGTAGTAATTCACTTCAGCAACATGGTGCATCATAAAACACTGAAGAATAATGGTAAGAAACAGTACAATCTAAAGTCTGGTCCTTGACTGACACTATATTTCACACACCTCATACCTGTTTCTGTGAAGGGCTACAAGATGAATCATAATCCTATCAAAACTGCAATTTGAATGGATGCATAACCAAAGACTGTGATTTTTGAAGTACCATAATTTCCTCCACAAAATACTTTAAATCTGTACAATCATGTTCTGAAATGAAATGATTCTTGTATTGTTTGTCTGGTCAGATTTTTATGAATTTTCCTGGACAATGTGAACTTATGTGCTGTTGTGTGATCTTATTGAATATTATTATTAAAACATTAATGACAAATCTAATTGTAATCGTAAATGACAATTTGATATTTTACCCAAATAGTTGATCTGTGTTTCTGACTCTGCTCCTGTGCCCTGCTCAGTCTGATCTTCTCAGGGATGCGTCTGGGCACAGACAGTCAGTTCAGTGACTTCCTGGACGGGTTGGGACCGGGGCAGCTGGTTGGACGACAGACGCTGGCCACACCCGCCATGGGAGATGTCCAGATTGGGCTCCAGGACAAGAAGGGTCAGCTGGAGGTGGAGGTGATCCGAGCCAGAGGCCTTATCTCCAAACCTGGAGCCAAATCTCTACCAGGTAAAACAGAGACTGCAGGAATTTGACCAGACCATCATTACTATAAATGATATAAAGTAGGGCTGGGTAGTACTTTGATGGGAGACCATCAAAGTATACCAGGAGCCACAGTTGAGCTGCAGTGGCAAAAACTGTTATTGTGTCCTTTGGCAAGACACTTCACCCACACTGCCACACTGTCTTGTGGCAGCCTTGCTTCAGTTTGCACTAAGGCCTAGTGTGGAGGGAATGAAGAATGCGTTGTGGCCCCAGCCCTCTGTTTAACAATTACTGTATTAGACCAAAACATTATTTCTGTACATAATGTGCCCATGTGCTCTCTATGTAAAAGTGTACTTGTCTGGAATACCATGTGACACCTCTCTCCTCTCCTCAGCTCCCTATGTAAAGGTGTACCTGCTGGAGAAGGGGAACTGTAAAGCCAAAAAGAAAACCAAGATCGCTCGAAAAACTCTGGAGCCTCTATATCAGCAGCACCTGCTGTTTGAGGAGGGCCCCCAGGGAAAGGTGCTACAGGTTAGTATACTAAATATATATATATATATA
>KN509296.1:3413-20621 GCA_000787155.1 Scartelaos histophorus
TGATGTGGTCTCTGCGCACTTTGAGTCGCAGGTATGGGTTGAGCTGCTGTCCCTGCACCAGACTGTACAGTACTGTGATCCGCCTCTCACTGTACATGCGGATCCGGTTGTCATAGTATAGGCCCAGGTTCTTGGTAACAGCGTTGAGGATGAAGGGGCACGTCATGAAGGAGAATTTGTTCTCCGTCTCCACCTTAAAGAAAGTATAGTCCTTGTCCATCTCCAGCACTTCGTTCAGGGGCTCGTTGATGAACTCTTCGAAGGGCACTAGTGGCCGCCTGCAGTCGTTGGTGCGGATGCCCAGCTCCGTCTCCAGCGGGTCGACCCTAGGGCCCTTCTTGTTCCTTCTCTCTTCCCCTAGCAGCTCTTGTAAGGTCAGCTCGCTCGACTCTGGGATGGGCTCTTCATCCTCCTCCTCATTATGCTCCACGTCCAGATCTCCGCCCAGCACATTTGCATAGTACACCATCTTCAAGCACTTGGTCGCCGCCACCACCGCGTCGTCGTCGTTTACCAGGTTGCGACTGTTGAACTCGTTGCTGATGACTTTGTAGGTGATGAGCTGCTGAAAGGTCTCCACCATGCGCCGGATCTGCTCGGCTGTGTAGTGCGACCAGAGGCGCGCTAACTTGGCCTGCGCCGCTAGTGGGAGTTTGCTCATAGCTTTGCAGAACTGTGGCAAGGCGATTTCCAGGTACTCTGGGCTGTGGAGGTTGCTGTTCTCCATGACTATTACAAACAAGTTCAGGTAGTTGGGGTCTCGGGAGTAGACATTGTGGTAGGTCAGGTCACACTCCACGTTGGGCGAGAGGTAGACCAGTGCATTGAGGAAGGCGGCCTCGATCTTCTCGTTGGACAGCAGGCGCTCATACACCCGCCGTACCGCCTCGATGTCCACAGAGACCTCATCCGGACCCAGCTTCTGTGCATCTCCATCCCCAAGACGTGACGAAGAAGAGGAGGAGGCAGAAGGAGAATCTTCCTCCATGGCCACTGCAGAGCACGCCGCCGCCTCCTTCTCGTCTTCATCCTTGTCCTCATCCTTGCCCTGGAGGGACTTGAGCTCCTCCTTGGTGTGGGGTTTGGAGCGGCGGAAGCTCTGCACCAGCCCCTCAGCGCTGGAGAAGACCCGGCCAATAACTCGGATAAGGGGAGAGTAGTCCTCCTTCTCTCCGCAGATGTCCAGGATCTCATAGACTTTCTCCTCAGTCAGGTATGTGATCTCTAAACACAGAAATAAAGAATAGTTATAAAATGTTGAATATTTTTTTGAAATATAGCTGTTTTTTTTGACACCCTTGTGAAGATGTATAATTATTTGACTCCAACAATGGCAAATTAATATTTATATATTTTAACTGATCTACAAAAAGGAATCATACGTTGTAGTGTTATGGAATATTTTCTAATTTGCCTTTACTTACATTATAAGTAGGCCGATAATATATTCACCTTTTCATTCAATATATATATGGAACCATATATTTTTGGGCTAAATATTTATTGTGTGTATACTTTCTATCAAAATATTTACTGGGATTATTCCATTATTGTTATTGTGTCAGTGGCATTAGGTAGTATTCTTCTATTTCTTTGCGGCAAAATATCAAGCATCAAAATTTGTTATCATGGCAGGTCTAACATTACATGAACTCCACTGTTAACGGTGACTGTTGGGCTCTCCCTTATCCAATGATTTTATCAAAATGCAAAAAGCAGAGAAGACGTGGTGCTCACCTCCATAAATGGAAGCAGTGAAGCACGTAAGGGACAGAATATGGTACAGCTTACTTGAAAATTAAACCTAATTTCTACATTGCAAGTAATCCATTTCATTTCCAGTCCCAGCTTGTCTTATTGTTGGATGTGTATGTAGTGGGTGTTGGACAAAGTTTAACCATAACACAGCTTTGCACCAAGAGTAAAAACAACATTAATATTCATCTATATGCAAGTTTGAGCTTGTTTTGTAGAACATCCTCTTAGAATAGACTGAGTAAAGTCAAAATTATATAGCCATGAGACATTCAAACGCAAAAAGAAATTCAAACACAAAGCCAGACTTGGCAACTATGCACTATCAGTATAAAATTAGCTGCGGCACCTTACCAATTTCCATATCTCTCCACATATTCTGATGAAGACACCCACCTTTGAAGTTGTCCCTGACTGAGTGGTTGTCCTTGTTGTTCATCTTGCTGTTGCCGTCCTGATTGCCGTGTGTCTCCAGGTAGGTGGAGGCAGTGCCCTTCTTAGACGGGTGGGGGTCGCAAAGTTTGGCGTTGACTTTGTAGAGCTCCAGAGCTTTGACGGCCGCCGCGTTGTTGTCCATGCGACTGAACCCCAGCGAGGACGCGCACCACGAGTTGGAGCACGACTCATTCCCACAGCCTTCCGTTAACTGGTGGTAGTAGCGCTCTATGAGGTGCTTGGCGGCTGCTCGCTTCCTGTGGTCATACAAAAGGAGAAAAAAAATATGAATTTATCAACAGTATTTTTGGATTGTTTATTTATTCAATATGGGACAGTGCACATTGATCAACATGTGTTAGTACAGCATGTGAATGTGCCAGAGTTAGCCATACAGGCTAATTTTCATCTGTAGTAACATTGGCAGGTTGATGGCAAGACAAAAAAAAAAAAAAAAAGGACATAGGCACAAAAACATTCAGTCCATCACACACGACAAAACACATTAAAGATCAGTGAATAATACTGTAGACATATTAGGAAAATCAGAACATGCTAAAAGCACAGCACATACATGAACAACAGTAGTCACAATTCACAGTCACTCAAGACAATTGTCAATCAACAAATTTGATGCTACAAATGTGAGCTCAGATTTTAACTCTGATGTATTAATGCCAAATCCAGATTTTGCCAGCGTCTTATCCGTCTCACAATTAGATTTTTGTTGCTACATCAGATTGAGGTTAGAAAATAGTTACTGCTTTATTACATTTTCCTTATTTAACAGTGCTTGGAGCAGTCTTCCTATAATATACATTCAGAAACAGTCAAGATAAAACTACCAAATTTGACCACAGTGCAACTTGCAATTGTAAAAAGTAATCATACTTAATCATGTTTTTATAATTCTTATATTTGTTGCAGAAGTTGGATGATGAAGTTATAACTGGGATCACAATGAATTAATACGATTCAATAAGTGTGTGTACAACTATACAAATAATTTAATTCAAACTTCAAGGTTATACCAGTTATAAATCAAACTTGCAATTCAATTTATTAGAGCAATTTATATCTGTAAGTAGTAATACAACATACTAATTTCGCAACCATTTGATTGACTTCAACAAAGTGAAAGTAACAGTATTAAGATCACAATCATTGTAGCTAACAAATCTCCATGTATGGAAATAATACCTTGCTGGACATTCAGATTTAGAAATGCATGATGTTTATCACTAAGCAATAGTACTGACTGAGTATCAATACAATTCTTATTATCCTTAAGTCTAAGTTTAAGTGGTAATAAAGCTGTCATCTCTGGTTATAAACAAAACAGGAAGTGAGACTTTGACACATGAAAACATTTATGGTACTACTTACATTCGGCTTGCTTCTGGGTTTTCGTTTTCAGACTCCTCGTTTTCTCTACAAGTATAAAAACCAATCAATGTGATGTACTGCCATAACGCATAAGAAGCACTTTGTAAATGACTATATTTAATCAAAAGTAGACTATTTTAATGCATCGCTATTTCCTAGAAATACACCAAACAATTTAGTCAATGTAGCAAGGGCATATCAGGCTGCAGCAGATGATGTCAAGAGGTAGACACCCCGACGCTCAACTAGCTAATATCTCCCATTCTTGTAATAAATTAACAATAGTTTTGAATCAATAGTGACACAAATTTTAAGGTACATTCTCCTACAAAGCTCCATGTAAGCTTATAACGTTGCTTTAAGTCAGTGCTAACTAAAATGACAGAGCAATGACAGCCCCGGCTGCTAAAATTCGGCTAGCTCCACTGCGCAGCCTTTCTCCGCAGAGGCCCCGAATCCCCGGCCTTTCCTGCGCGGCTGCCCACCTCGCGTCTCCTCTCGCTGGGCTAAGCTGGGCCTGTGGTGGCGCACACTCACAGTCCTCCTTCTCGTCGGAATTCATACGACTTTATCCTCTGGTGTTGTTTTTTGGGGGGGAGGACTCCGTTGCTGCGTGTGCACGTATCGGTCGCTGTTCGGGTAAAGTCCAGGAGAGCGGGGGGCTTGGATCATCTGCGGCGGGTTTGCGGTTAAAAACTTCATTCGCGGCCTTGTGCTAAACCAGGCTCTTCGCCCCGTCTCAGGTGCACAGCCATCTTGACTACAGCAGCAGCCCACGGCCCACAATGCAGCGCGGGGGACGACAGGGGCCCAGCGCCTGTTACTTTATAGGCCCGGAGCGGATTCACTGGACTGGAGTCAGTACCATACACCGTATACTTTATTATTTTATTATAAAGTCTGTGCTCAATTGTGCACATAATTGGTCATCAGAACATATGCCAGCTCCAAATATTAAATTAGAAAATATTATGTATGGCTGAATTGCAAATAATTATCAGAATGAAATCTACCTTTTTTTCAGTTTTATTTAAAATTAAAATGTATTGATCTTTTCCTATATATTTATGTCACTACTCGTACCTCTTGTACATCTTTTGTTTTGCTTGTATAAACATGACTGTAAAAGCATTGAATAATTTCATTAATTTAAAAAAGCAGTTTTCCCATTAATAGAAGAGACAATGGTGGCCCCTGTAGTCTAAAATTACCCCCCCATGGTTTTCAACCTGGATTATACACTGACATCAAAAAGTATTTATTCTCCAATAAAATGAAATTATTAAAATCTAAATTATTTGTGCTACCATAGTCTCCCCAGAATCTATGGTATTCTGGGGAGTCAAAAATACATTTCAAATATTCATCTCTGTTTTTTTGTTTTGTATAAGGAATACAACTTTTCCATTATAACGGAGACAATGGTGTAAAGTTGTCCCCTACACTAAAAACAAACTACTTCTGAACTTTTGCATCACAGAATCCCATGGTCTGTAGTCCAAAACATTTGAAAGCAATCACCATACTTGTCAAAAAGTACTACTTGGATATTAAATGAAAGACCTAAACGTTACATTATTGCAAACTCCACAAAATGTATGAGATAAAATTATTCAAATTTAAGTTATTTTTGCTTCAACAGTGTTACAGATCTAAGGGAAATATTTGTTTATATTGTTATTATTATGGACCCTAATCATACAAAACTATGAGCATGCGCAAATACCTTAAATTGGATGCAGTACTCTGAAATCTGTTGTATTTTATCCCCTGTTAGTGGATTCATATTTAAAAATACATAATTAAATTTACTTTACAAGATAATCAATAAAAACTCACTTTAAACTTTTCGTAATGGTAAATGTAATATTCGATATGATTGGTGGAGAGATATGACCATCAAAATTTTGGGCTCTGTGATTGGACAAGACTGTGCGTAGCGGCTGCGCCTGTGGCGCAATGACTTGACCATGTCTCTGATCTAATTCACTCTCAGAGGTTGGTGACTGCAGCGAAACATCCATCAAACTACAGCATAAAAACAGCCAAAGGCACTGTTGTCCACATGTAGGTATTTATTGTTGTAATGATATGTATAATTTACATGAGAATCTTATTTTATCTGTATCTTATCCAAATTCGATGCTCATTCCGTTCATGTGTCTTAGCGCAATTAGCCGACTTGTGCTAGTTAAAGCTTTTTTAGCTAAAAAGACTACCCGCTATCAACTTTTGTCTTAATAAAGAGCGTTTAAATTCTGGTACGAACTTGTAAATGACAGTGCTCCTTATTAAATCCGTCGCCCCCTTTGTATTAATAAAAAAATTGCATCGAATTGGCAAAAATGCTATGCTAACTACACGTGGTCCAACTATCCAAATGCATAGCTCCTTTTGTTCACGGTTGCACATTTCACCGCTACCAAACTATAATTCATAAATATAAGTGTATTTCAGCCATCTCAGTTTTTAAACTGGTACATTTAAAAAAATATATATATTAAACTTTTTTCCTATGATTTAGATGCAATTATGAATGACGAATGGGAAGAAGAGGTGAGCTGCAGAATTTGGTCTACTTTAAAAGGGAACAGGTGTAAGATGGATTGTACATTTTATTTTTTTTTCTTACCCCCCAGACAACCACAACTGCGAGCCAGCCAAATGGTGGTTTGACAATTTGATTTCATTATACGTTTTTTGAACTTAATGAATAACTTATTTTTTAAATTAGATTACTGGAACAATAATAACGAAGGAGAATGTGGAAGAGGTAAGTGTATGTTGTAATTTAATACCTGTTGTAATTGCATTCTTCACTGTGGGCATTGCTTTTGAAGGCCGAGGGGGCAGAGGACGTGGAGGGGGAAGGAGGGGTGGCTTTAAATCATTTAACGGTAATGTCTAAATCAATATCTTGAAATAAAAGTTGTAAATTGCCATGAACTATATAGAATTGCTTTGCTTATGCGGCTTTAATTTGCAGATGGAGATGAGAATGGAAATACTGATGGTGAGTTTGGAAATGCAAGTTTTGGGTGTCATTTCAAGAATCCCCAAGTTGAATTTGTGTTATTTTTCTGTCAGAGGATGGTAGTTGGAATAAAAGTGGCAGTGACAGAGGAGGATTTGGGGGAAGAGGTGTTAGAGGTGACAACATAATTTATTATATTAAATCTAATTTTTACATCTGTCGATCTCCCTTATATGTACATGTATATTTTTCTGGGAGCAGGTCGAGGCCGTGGATTTGGCAGGTCAAACAGTGGAGATTTTAATGGTAATTAGTATTTTAGTATCACATTTACATTGCAACTTGAGATTTATATTGACTTTTCTCCTTCATATGTCAAAGACGGCGGTTCTGAAAATGGTAAAATGAGCACCTGCAGAATATTGTGTTATTAGCAGCTGGGTTAGGTGTTCTAAAGGTCTTTGTGAACAGGCTTCATAGGTGGGAGCAGTGGAAGACGAGGGGGCAGAGGAGACAGAGGAGGTTCAGGTAGTCTAATCCATAATCAAAACTATATCTGCAACGGTTCACATATTAAATGCCTGTTTCAAAGGTGATGACTGTGGTGGTCGTGGTGGATTCAGAGGAGGCAAGTTATTTAAAATCTATATTTGCTTATTTATATAATTTTTTATTATACTAAATTGGTGCTTTCCAGGATACAGAGGAAATGATGAAGAAACATTTTCATTACAAGGTATGCAAATGTATGATTTAGTTTGATATAATTTAGAGTAAATTTGTACCTTTTGTGTATTTCCTCTGAAAGGAGAGAACAAGACGAATGAGGCAGCCGACGGAGAAA
The DNA here is from genome assembly GCA_000787155.1 of Scartelaos histophorus. NCBI lineage: Eukaryota > Metazoa > Chordata > Actinopteri > Gobiiformes > Gobiidae > Scartelaos > Scartelaos histophorus. Next base: position 10,808 of record KN509296.1, read on the forward strand.
GTGAGTCATTAAACACTGGTTACAAATGTAAAAAGTTAGTAAAAATGTTAAGAATAATTGTGTTGCAGAGCCTCGAGTTACATATATTCCTCCCAGCCTCCCTGAGGATGAGGACACAATTTTCTCTCATTATGAGTCTGGAATTAACTTTGATAAATATGATAAGATCACGGTTGAGGTCAGTGGAGAAAACCCCCCTCAGGCTATCATGGTGAGTTGATGTCAACACAATGTTCTAGCTCAGTGATGACAGAAATTAATGTTTTAATTTGTTTTTAGAGTTTTGAGGAGGCTGGGCTCTGTGAGACTTTGAAGAGGAACGTGGCTAAATCAGGTTATGTGAAGCCCACCCCTGTTCAGAAACATGGCGTCCCCATCATCTCAGCGGGCCGAGACCTGATGGCCTGTGCCCAGACTGGTTCTGGGAAAACGGTGAGTGTTGCTTATAGTCATAGTATATGATCTAGTATTGCTGTGGAATTACTGTTGTGCCCAGGCAGCGTTCCTGCTGCCAATCCTCCAGCAGCTCATGGCTGACGGAGTAGCAGCCAGTCAGTTCAGTGAGCTACAGGAGCCTGAGGCCATTATAGTGGCTCCCACCAGAGAGCTCATCAACCAGATCTACCTTGAGGCGAGGAAGTTTGCCTACGGGTATAGTCCTCATTTACTGCTAGAATTAAAACTAGATGATTGTCGTCTTAAACTGTTCAGTATTAAGTGTACATGTTTGTGCCTTTCAGAACCTGTGTTCGGCCTGTTGTGCTATATGGAGGAGTAAGCACTGGATACCAGCTCAGAGACCTGTGCAGAGGATGTAATGTTCTGTGTGGAACGCCAGGAAGACTGTTGGATATGATCAACAGGGGAAAGGTAACAGTTCTGCAGACTGTTGTTTGCAAAGTTTTTATTTTTTTAAATCATCATAATGACAGTTGTTCTGAGCATGTGGTTTTTCAGGTTGGCCTGACAAAAATACGTTACTTGGTATTGGATGAAGCTGACAAAATGTTGGACATGGGCTTTGAGCCGGACATGCGCCGCTTGGTGGGCTCCCCGGGAATGCCTGCTAAAGAGGACAGGCAGACCTTGATGTTCAGTGCCACATTCCCAGAGGATATCCAAAAGTATGATGGCAAACTCTCATGTATGTGCACTCTGAGAAACTGACATTTTGTTTATAGGCTTGCAGCAGTCTTCCTCAGGAAAGACTACCTGTTTCTTGCTGTTGGAATTGTGGGTGGAGCCTGCACTGATGTTGAGCAGGAGTTAGTTGAGGTCACAAAGTTTTCAAAGAGGGAGAAACTTCTAGAGATTCTTAAAGCCATAGGTATTAGGCAGATTTTTTCATATTAAAACGTAATCGTGACTTTGAAAATGCAGTTTTTAATTTTTCTGATTTCAGGAACTGAACGCACTATGGTCTTTGTAGAGACAAAGAGACAAGCAGATTTTCTTGCCACCTTTTTGTGCCAGGAGAAGGTCCCTGCCACTAGTATTCATGGGTGAGCAGAGCAGTGTTGACTGTCAATCTTACGGTGCCATGGTGATGACTTAATTTGCTGCCATGTTTGTACTTGCAGAGACCGGGAGCAGCGGGAGCGAGAGCAAGCTCTGTCAGACTTCCGCTCAGGGAAGTGTCCCGTCCTGGTGGCCACCTCAGTGGCTGCTCGAGGTCTAGACATTCCAGATGTGCAGCATGTGGTCAACTTTGACCTGCCCAATAACATAGATGAGTATGTGCACCGCATTGGGAGAACAGGCCGTTGTGGGAACATTGGCCGAGCAGTGTCCTTCTTTGAGACAGACCATGACAATCAGTTGGCCCGCTCCCTCATCTCTATCCTGTCTAAGGTCTGTGCTGCTTTAAATACACTTAAGTGTTCATTCTTTTTCTTAGTTGATGTGTTGTGCTCACAGGCCCAGCAAACAGTTCCCTCCTGGTTAGAGGAGAAAGCTTTCAGTGGACCAGGCTCTGCAGGACCCGCTATGAGGGGCTTTGGAGCCATAGATTCGAGGAAGGTATAGAACACAGATTATAATTCACTGCTTGTGGTTGTGAGTTTGATTTGACCCAGTCTGTTCATTCAGAGCTTCCAGAGCAACAGTAACGGCCAGCTCGCTGCACAGAGTGCTGCAGAGGAGGAGGACTGGGGCTAGACTCGTGTATAATGTTTTATTGCCGTTTTGTATAAAATAAGTACCATCTTCCTGTTCAGTTTGAAGGATCTTTTTCTACAAGCATTAATATTGAATACTCTTTGTGAAAAGTTTATTTTGGTTTGTTTTGTGTTTTAAATTTTGTAGTGCGTTATGCATGTTTGAAAAACATGACATCTAATGTCAAAGTATTTCTGTTTTGAGATGTGAAAAATAAATCAACAATGTTGAAAGCAGATCATCTTTATTTTTTAAATATTGTTCTGTTGTATTATTTAATTGCACATTTTATAAATACAATTTTCAAATACACATACACATGTATAAGTGTATGTGTGTATATGTATAGTGTACATATATATATATATATAAATAAATGTGTGTATGTGTATGTATATATATATATATATAAATGTGTGTGTGTGTGTGTATGTATATATATATATATATGTATTTTTAATCAGCATGTATACTTGAGAAATCTGACGTAGGCCTCAAGTTTCCGGCTCCATTAGGGCGGGTCTTAGCTCGAAGCTCTTCGATAATTGGTTAGTTACAAATCTGGTTCCTGTTTTGAATCGCCTCTGTGTCACCCATGGGTGTCACCCGCCTGGAGAAGCTATGGGAAAAGCGTGTAATAGTTTTGACAGAAAACGCACCCAATAGTGACTTATCGATTTCCCCGGCTTTAGTTTGGTCCCCAAAGCAGCGAAAACAATAATGCTTTAGCTTCGTGTCTGTTCCAGCGGCGCCATGTTTGCCCCCAGAGCCACCGTGAGGAGTCAGGTAGGTGATTCTCACACTTAAGCTCAGACTGGTCCATTCGCTGCTGAACTGAAATATATTTTGTGTAAAGATGGTGACTTCGGGCAGGCTAGCGGGAGCTAGCAAGGTACAAGCAGCAAGGACCAGGTATTCAAACATAAAACCTACAGTCTAGAGTTTATGTAGATAATCTCTGTAGCCTTATGTTACTTTTGCTTAGCTTAACTTTCTGTGATATTTGTTTGCATAATTTGTTCACTTGTTTCAGAGGATCCCCTAAATCCAGACCAGAACCTGCTTACTCCCTGTACTCCACTGACTCAGAAAACCAGGTACATGACATTACACGTTCCATTATTTTATTTAAACTTTAAATAAAAATATTTGATATTATTTTGTTTTTAATATATGAAATGTTGATTCTTAAGGTGGCCACTCTCCATAAAGGTCTGGACCGCTGTGCTGCTCTCCTCAGTGACATCCTCCAGTGTGACAACCAAGGTTCTTAATAATGAACCAAAATTCAGTTGTTTACATCCGTAGATCTCTTGTCTTAACCTGGTTATGTTATGTCATAGATGCTGTACCTAAGAAGGACAGAGCAGTGAAGGATGCAGCGCCAAAATGTCGACCTCACACTCCCACTGGGAAAAAGGCCATCAGGAGGTCGCTGTCCAAGTCAGGTCAGAATAACACCAACAATGTGTATTTTGATGAGCTGGTGTACAACAGGTTGCCCCAGTCGATAATATAATATATGGAACTTGTGGACCATTAAATATACTTGATGATAGTTGTCAGCTTAAAAGAGTAGATTCAACTCTCTCTCTCTCTCTTTCTCTATTTTAACAATCCTTGCTGCTGTCTTGGCTTCAGAAAAGAGAATAGTAACTTTACTGGTTACATTAAAAAAAAAAAAAAACTCAAAGGTGCACTATACCTGTAACCAAATATGTCTTGCATTTGACCCATCTTTAAATTTCGCTGGAACGACCTATCAGGAGCCATCCCCAGATCGTAAGCTAGTCTTGGTCAGGATTACTTTAGGATTTGACCAGTTGTGCATCTTTTGGGTTGATGGGGGAAACTGGAGTGCCTGGAGGAAACCCACTCTGATGCAAACTTTATGCACAAGGGCACAGTGTCAGATAATGACGAGCTGTGTGATTAATTCTGTTACTTCATCCTTTCAGTTCCAAATCCACGGAGCGCTCAGGTGGTCCGCCGGAAATCCACAACCAAGCCAGTGGCGACCACACCCCAGCGCAGCCCCGCCCCTCCCCACTACGGCGTCAAGCTTCACCCCCCTGTGAGGAAAACATACCCGCTTAAGACGCCCTCCAAAGCTCTGAAACCCCAGCACTCACCTGTGCCCCCCGCTGAGACCCACACTGGACTGGACTGTGTGCCAGAGAGGGACCAGGGGTCAGCGGGAGTAGGGGAGGGGGAGGAGGGCAAAATGACAAGAGTAAAGTGTCTACTGGAAGAGCTGAGAACACTGATGGTTGGACATGGTAAGAATTTAGGTTTCAGAACAAAAATATTGGTGAGTATGGCTTGTAAATATTCAAACCCTCTTCAGTTAACTATACGTTTCTGTCCAGTGCTCGTTCTAATTCTAACTAAACCATATACAGCAGCTTGACAAACCTGATGTGCAGTAGTTTCATTAGCGGGATCACACTGGTTGTGTTGTGATAGTGCTCTGAAGTATGAATGACTTTGTGGAGAGCAAAGGCAGGTGAGACTTGGACTGAGAGCCAAAAATGAAAGGATAAGTTCTAAAATACACTGAACAAAAATAAAAACACCCAATGTCACTCTTTTGAGCTTTTATTACCATTACTGTTAATCAGCACATGAAATCAACCAAAACTAATTTCGTTATTGATAAATGTTCAGATAACAGTCCATTAAATCTTGGTGGTGGCATCTGAAATTGAGGCATTCAGTCAAACATGGTGGGGGTCAGGATTGAGAAATTCACTTTTCAATATCTTGTGTGTCCATTTGCGTCTCTCAAAGCCGCACATCGTCTTTGCATGGAGTCGATGAGACGATCTATGGGGCCTGTAGGATGTTCTTCCACTCTTCCTGGAGGGCCGTCTATGGGGCCTGTAAGATGTTATTCCACTCTTCCATGCAGGGCCACACAGAGCCGTCCCACATTCCCCGGAACTGGAACACGATCACGGACACGTCGATCCAGAACATCCCAAAGATGCTCTATGGGTGACATGTCCAAACGAAACGAACTCTTAAATGGCCTATCGTCTGATATTGAACATTCAGCTGTGCAGCGACCGCTTGGGTGGACATCCCTGCATCCACCATCACGCCAATGGCACGTTTTTACATGACTCCAGACATCTGAGGCATGAATACTTCTGACAAAATTGGACATTTTGGGGTGTCCTTTTATTGTCCCCACTATAAGGAGTACTAATCATTCTGTATTAGCTGCATTTGTTTATTCCACACCCATGTAGTGAGTGGATTCACTGCATCACTGAACAAATGCTCAATGACAGAGATGGACTCAAATGTGGCAAACAAATCAAGAAAAATATTCATTGTGTATAAGTACAAGACAGTATATACTCACTCTGGGCGCCTCGATTAATGTGTCTTCAGTATTTGACATGGGGCGTTTATATTTTTGTTCAGTGTATGTTTTTTATGTGACGAAACATCAAATTTGGAGACTACACTGCATGTCCCTGCTAAGCCACAATACTGCACAATCTTTTAATAAAAATGGTCAGAATGACGGCGCCTTACACAACCTCCATACCTTAGCCTAGTTATTTGATGTATTTCAAATAAAACCAAGCATTTCTACAATTGTAATTTCACTTATTTCACTTTTGTAGGAGAGTCTGCTGAAACATATTTGCATTTGCTGGAGCAGACTGTGTCCTCTGCTCTCAGTTCTGAAAATGTCACAAACCAGGGCCCCAGTACGAGTCAGAACCAAGACCCAAGTACCAACCAGGGCCAGACTAACATTACAGAGATCCCGCTAGAGAGGTAATACTACATAACTTTTCTGGTGCCACCTGCTTGTCTCTTTGCCTGAAATGTTCCACACTATGGCATTAAAGTTATTTATCTTGCATGTGGAGACAAGCAAGTAGTGACCACCTCCACCTGCTGTCATAACCTGTTACGTGCTCTCCAGACAGGGGAGGGTTCTGAACCAGCAACTCCAGGACCAAGAGGCAACACAGCAGCTCCTAAACTCACAAGGTACAGATTCAAAAAGTACAACAGAGTACTTTTTATTTTATTTTTATTTATTTTTTGGTAAATATGCTCTGTCTAATGCTTGTGATCAGTACTGAGTTTACAGGGACAGCTCAGTGCAGCAGAGAATGAGTTGTCTCAAGTGCGAAAAGGCCTCCAGGAGACAAAGAGCGGGTTACAGAGCAGAGAGGAGGAGATAATCGGCCTTAAAACAGGTGGGACACTTGAACACACTGGATACCGTGACATGTGAAAACCGATTAGGATAGTGGCTGTGTAATTGAATGTGTCGTAAAACGTAAGTGCGGTTGTGCGTGAACAGAGTTGGAGAGCACCAGGGGAAGGCTGAGGGCAACTCTACAGGACAAGTTTAAACTGGAGGGAATGCTACAGCAGAAACAGCGGGAGGTAGAGACACTCCAGAGGTAAGAATGTAATGGAGAATGGATGCTATTTAAAGGTGCGCTATTCAACTTCTGATAATATTCCACAGTATGGCATTAAAGTGGTGGTCATTTAATATCCACGTAGGTAGATAAGTGTAATGTCATACTGTGGAACTTTCTTGGCAAAGCGACAAACCTTTGACCAGAAAAGTTCCAGTTCTAAACTTTTGTCTGCTTTAATATTTCCAGAATAATTGATAATTTAGATGCGACGACACCCAAGCCTGACAACCAGCCCACGTGTCCACCAGGGGCCGCCAGAGAGCACATCACCCAGTACCTCCTGTCACTGCAGCAGAGCCGACCCGCACAGTCCCCCTGCCCCTCGGGGTCGGACCATCGGTCAGTCCAGGGGCCCGAGCACGACGTGGACTCGGTGATCGGCGACTGGAGCAGCCAATCAGAGTCCAGCTTCAACACGCGAGACGAGGCTGCGTTCAGGGACGGGCTCGCTGCTCTGGATGCCAGCATCGCCTGGTGGTCATTTAATATCCACGTAGGTAGATAAGTGTAATGTCATACTGTGGAACTTTCTTGGCAAAGCGACAAACCTTTGACCAGAAAAGCTCCAGTTCTAAACTTTTGTCTGCTTTAATATTTCCAGAATAATTGATAATTTAGATGCGACGACACCCAAGCCTGACAACCAGCCCACGTGTCCACCAGGGGCCGCCAGAGAGCACATCACCCAGTACCTCCTGTCACTGCAGCAGAGCCGACCCGCACAGTCCCCCTGCCCCTCGGGGTCGGACCATCGGTCAGTCCAGGGGCCCGAGCACGACGTGGACTCGGTGATCGGCGACTGGAGCAGCCAATCAGAGTCCAGCTTCAACACGCGAGACGAGGCTGCGTTCAGGGACGGGCTCGCTGCTCTGGATGCCAGCATCGCCAGTCTACAGAAGACACTCAAAATGGACCTAGTCAAAACCGTTCCATAGACCTTTGATGAAATGTTTTATTTTAATATTTAATTTGAATGATTTAGGACCTATTGTGAATATGGTCAGATTATGTTTCATATGAGTGTATGATTTAATAAACTTATGAACTTAATTAATGCACAAATTTGGTATTTCCAGGATAGACAACAATTAGAAATTAAATCCTGTCTGAAGGAGCACTACAGGAACCAGAAATATATTATTACCATATCTGCTCTGATACTGGTATATTATAATTTCTTTGTTTATTAGATTCAAGCTTGGATTGCATTGGTTTAAGTGTTTGTCAAATACAATTGCTTGAATCCAAAATCTAATAACTGCTTTTTCAGTAATGACAAATGCTATTATATATGCATTCCCTTGGTGAAAAAAATACAAGACAAATATCTTTTTTAGAAATCTTAATACTGAATCATTTTAATATACAAACCGCTACAAAGTACAGAAATACAAAACTGAAACATTGGCTTATAAGTCATCAGCACCTCAAATACCAAACCATTGTCTACTAATGCAAATGGCAAATCTAAAGCTGGTATCTTAACACAATACATCCCTCATGTGCTAAAGCTAAATCAATAGTGCAAACACATTAATACACATTTTTATTACAATAGTGTTGCAGCAAAAAGGTCATACACACAATTCAAAAATGAGTACAAAATATTACAGGCCGATGTATCAAAAGAGACAGCATATTTCAAAATAAACAACTTGAGTTCCCCTTGTTGAATTTCCTTTCAAATACAGTACAATTAGATTTCAAAGTGCTTCGTTGGACCAAGTGCTTTTGGGGGGAACTTGATTGAAAAACATTGTAGAAATGTAATACATTTTACAACATTCATATGGTCTTAAGATTTTAATTTAATAACTGAATGTATGTCGCATTTTGTCACCTTTTTCCATAAATGTATTATAGTGCATTTATCACAATGTCTGAGAACCCTGTGAGTCGTTTCAGCTACAATTGTACTTTCTGTTTTCAATTTTAATTATATTCTTGTCAATATCTGGGATTCAAGTATTAGGTACATTTTTAGAGTATTTAAGAACATCAGCGTGGTTCAATGGACAGTGCAATTCCGCCAAACCAGAATATCCCTGGTTTGATTCCCTTTCTAGACATGACGTACATCTTAACATTTAGCATTCGGAGACAGGGCTGGTAGTTTATAATGGGGAATGGTTGAAACAGTCAAAATTGAAAAAGCTATGCTAAACTGTATGCTACAAAAATGTAACCTCAAATAGCAAATTTGGGTGAAATTTACCAGAAAGACCCTTGCTTGTCCTGCAGTCATGTCGTCATAGCGAGGTGATCAGGTTGCACGTTAACAGTTAGCTCCTCCGCCGTGTCTCCGTAGCCGTGGTAGTGTCCGTAGAGCAGCTCCTCCCCCTCCCCGCAACCCAGACCCCAGTGCCCCGCCCGCTCGGACCCCCAGCTCTCCGGACTGCCGCCCAGATGCAGGGAGCCACACCTCTCCGCTCCCTCCTGACCGGACGTGGGGTCGGAGGAAGTTAGCTTAATATGGTTGTCGTCGTGGCGATTAGGTGCGAGGGCTGTCATCTCATCTGTGGATTGATCAGACGTGTTCATACAGATTTTGGAACAAGACATTTCACATACCATCAATTCAGTTTAAAAAGAAAACCAATCCACATAGCTTTATGATGAATAATGTGCAGTGTTCTTAATTATGCCAACTGATGTTTTGAGGTGTACACAAACTTTAAAAAGTGGGAATGATTCTTTCAATTATTAATGAAAAATAATCACTACAGATAACAACACTGAACTGATTCACACATTTATACAGTATGATGTAAAAATAGCCACATATTCCCTATAATTGAACTGCACAAACAGTTGCACATTTTGAGTGAATTCCATAGAAAAGCTTAGACAGTGTTAGAGCAGCTCACCTGGGAGTACTGCACAGTCCATGTCACCATCCTCCGCTCCAGTCTGATGCTGCTGCTCGTCTGCAGACCACAGGCAGGTCAAGAGTGCACTCAAGAAGGTTATTTAGAAATACTGCATATTAGTTTTGTCCTTACCATCCGCTCGAGCCCTCTTCTTCTGGCTGTGCTCAAGTTCGTGGAGCATCCTCTTCCTGCTGCCCTGGCCCAGAGCACAGGGGGCGCTGTGGAGCTGCAGCAGGCTGGAGATGAGGTGGAAACAGTCGAGGAAACCCTGAGCCTGAGCCAGGTCGGCTGCAGTCTGTCCACAAGCGTTCCTCACACTGGAAAAAA
>KN509298.1:3268-17023 GCA_000787155.1 Scartelaos histophorus
CATTTCTTAATTTATTCTCAAAAAAAAACCAAAAAAAAAACAACAACTTTTTACACATGTTGAAGCATAATAAGCTCTTCCCTTCTAAATGTTAATTTTATGAATAATATTTAAGTTTTGTTTGTTTTTTGTTTTTCTTATTCTACAAAGCAAACTTTGCCTTACATATTATATAATCACATTTTTGAGGACAACGTGGGTTTAATGGGACAAACAAATAAGAGATTATTTTTCTTTAAATGTATTCCCTGAAGATATTTGCTGTACTTTTCCTTGTGTGATAAATATACTGGAGCCTTCATCTGTTTGAATTCCCATTGACATATTCGGTTTACATATCTGCGGGCTATTATTCACGCTTATTCAAAAAACAAGTGATCCGATATTACAACTCATTATGGAGACTGTATACTGTCTAAAAATAGTATCTCTGAGGCTTTAGTGAAACATTTGAGTTTAAAAAAAAATAATAAAAAAAAACCCACTGCAAGTTCCATTTTACATTTTACCTGAAGTCAAATCTGTCAAATATGGAGGAGGGAGGTGTGAATGATAAAAATAGTAACATCTGTGCTCATGGGATAAGCTGTCTGAATACTGGCGTCTTGCACCTGATAACAAAGTGTAATTTCATGACTTTTGGCTGTAGGCAAAGTCATTGGATTGACTATAGAGAGCCATAGAGAGCCATCCCACTAGCCTTGTTTGTCATTGTTACCCTTTGAGTCCCAGTGCTCCTATGGCTGCAGGGCGTGTATTGTGTCTCATTTTTAATCAATGAATAATAATTCCATTGGCTTAATATCTCCCCTCTTTTGGAAGTCGCAGCTCAACGTGTGGGAAATTGCTTTTCTAAATGACTTTTTTTGTATTTATGTAAATGTCACGCTTCTCCTATTTAAAGTTCCGACCTTTCTGAAAAGTAATATTCAAACAAAATGCTGCCTTTACATCTCGCACAATCGCTTCGTGTCAGACATTTTGACGAAACTGGAAATACTGCACGCCTCAATCTAATTCATTTCTATTCTAATATAAGCGATACCTGCACATTTTCAGTTTTTTTTTTTTTTTAACCAATCAGCTTTTTTCCCTCTATCTCGCTCCAACAAACTCACGAATTCACAGTAAAAGGTCAGGTGGTGAATTAATAAAAAACACAGCACAGTCACTCCTGGCTTTAATAATGTCACTGTCTTAATTAACTCACCTATCCACAGCGCTGAAGCCGCCTCCTCTCCGCCGCTACAGCTGAAACAAGGTTAAATCAAAGTGACACTGAGTTTACTGTACGACTGTGCCTGTCAGTCAGCGCTCGGGGCACAGTGTGGATGAGCAAAAGATTTTAGATCTCATTTCAGAATGATCAGGACATTATATAAGCTGGAGATTGACTATTAAACAGACAAATAGCATTCTCATGTTATAAGTGCTGAGAAATGGAGCCTCTCCTGTGGTGAGAATAACTGTATTGACTTTAAAGAAATGATTATTCACTCAGTGTCTGTTACTTAAATGGAAAATCGTCACATTTTATACTACGCTTTTCCACCCTCAAAGCGCTTTACATCAAGGAACCACTCACTCATTCACACACATATTCTCACACAGTAACACTGGGAGAGAGGTGGGTTAAGTGTCTTGCCCAAGGACACAATAACTTTATCTGTATTCATCACACCGTCAACCTGTGGGTTATTGGATCTAACAGCTCTACTAATGATTCTTTTACACTGAGCGGGATTCAAACCCCTAACCTTCTCATCGGTGGACAAAGCTCTACCAACTTTTATATGGCCATAGAAAAGAGTATATGTAAAGTATGTTTGACTTTCGTGCATTATTTCCATATGCACTGAATACATACAGCACATTATAATTCTAATGCAGTTAATAATTATTACATGAGTAATATTGGTATGCAGACAGATTCATTTTTACTGCTACAAAATGTTTTATTCAAAGGCGCAGAGAAAATGTGTCACAGTCAAAGTACAAAGTGGTCCAAATGGACAAATTCCATTCAGAAACAGGCCCTCCAGCTCCTGCTCTTGACTCTGAGCTCTCTCTAACCTGTCGCCTCTGGACCCGTGGGAGACTTTACAGCACTTTGGGCTTCTGCGTCACTGGAACATCAACTGTGGAGACACTTCTAAAAGGGAACGCTCCAGCCCTTTACTCTCCAAGCTGACAAAAACAACATCTTAACAAGCTACAATATACTATTTTAGAGAGGAAAGGCTGGGCACTGCCAGGAACTTCTTGTTGAGCAGTTTTAGTCCAGTTTAATAAAACTCAGAACATGGTGACCTCAAACGAACAGACTGGCCTGGCAAGAATCTAATGATGTATTTATTTTGTCAGAGGCAAGAGCAGACCATCAACATGATCAAATCATCATCATTATATCAGACATTTTGAAAGTCTTAAGTGTTCTTAAATGCATCAACTAAGGTTTAATAGTTAGTCATGTAGCATTAAAATGGAGAAGCTGCCACTGGATTATTTCATGAAGATTAAATGTTCTACAATATAGAAGTTTTATGTATTTTGTAAATAATTGCAAGATAGATATGTTTATGGGCCTACTTTCCAAGCAAAGCAATACCATTTCTATACAGACCTGTGTAACTTTTTGGTGGGGGGTCCGTCACCACCTAGAAACGTAATTACCCTGCTTGGAATGTTCCACAGTATGACATTAAATAGCTCAACCTTACATTTATTCAATTAGAAGTGATTTTATGGCTCAAAAATACAAAAACAGGCACTGGGTTAGGGTTGTGAGCGGGGTCGCCTCTCCATAGATCTGACCTGTAACTTGGTGTGGTTTAGACACAATGCTCCTTCATGCCTCAGACAAATTTTTACCAATTTTTACTATTTTTACCAAATAGTGTGGACATATAGGCCTTTTACTGTATTCACTTGTTTGAAATATTAAAAACATTTGTTCCCATTTTATTGTCATTCTGAAAGATACATTTAGCAGGTACAGTCTTCAAAACAGCATTCATGAGAAACTGGCAACCTTTATGGTCACAAACCCAATGCTTTCCTCACAGTGCCCAGTCTCGGTGAGTCAAAAAAACAATAAAAAAAAACAAAACACCGGAACTAGCCGAAACTTGTGTGGAGCACTTTGGTTGGTTTGATTTTAATTAACCGCAATGACGCAACAGAGGGAAAGAAAAGTGGGCTGACAAATAGAGAAAAACAAGTTGGACACCTCACAGGAACACACGCCTTTGATTGTGCTGCCCAGGGGCCCGGTCTGCTGCCTGCGTCTGAGCCAAGATGGCAGCCATGATTTAGGCCTTGGAGCAGGTACTGAGAGAGCGGAGGAGAAGAGAGGGGGAGCCGTGAAGAGAGAGGAAAAAGAGAATGCATCGCTGTGGATTTATTTATTTTATTTGCTCATGTGGGGCACCAGTCAGTCTGAAGAACAACAAAGCAACAGTACACAAGTCCGTGGGTGGTCTTTTATTGGAAAACGGGAAATGAATCACTCCAAGGAAAAAAAGTACCAAAATACTACAGCGTAATTAGATAGAGCTATTGTCTTCTTCGCAGTTAAACAAGGAAGTTGACTAATGCACATCTTAATTGGCTTAAAAGATTATGCTTACATGTTCATTTGGCTAATATGGCGCTTAAAGTCTTAATTTAACATGAGATGGTACAGTCAGAGAAGTTAAGACGGCATGCAAAATCACAATTACCGGCATTAGACTGTTTGGCGTGTAAAGAAATCAGGCGCTCCCATTCATAATAATGACATAAATGGAATCAGATAGAACTCACGCACATTTACAGAGAGAAAAAATATCAAAACGTCATTCTGTCTGCTGGGAGACTGATACAAAAGCGGATATCTGAAAATGCCCTATTCAATTATAGATGAGTAAAGATTGCGTTTATTTGTCATACCTGCACTACCAGTATATATCCACAACAAATGATACAAATAATGGTAAATAGTCACATTTTATAGCTCTTCTCCACCTTCAAGGCACTCAAAGCGTTTGTATCAAGGAACCACTCACCCATTCACACATATTTATACACCAGTGTACACAAAATCTGGACCAATGACAGCGTCTATCTCTGGGAGTGGGAATCGCACCGCCAACCTACCGACTGAGCTACTGTCACCCAGACATGGGGCAGATTCAGCGGTAAGTCACATCTTTGTGCATCGGAGAAGATTGTGTCCTGTAACCCAGCCAAGGAAATCAGTGGAATAAGAAATTAAACCTGAATAGTAAAAAAGAAAGGTGCACCATGTAACATCTCTGGTAGGTTCCACCACCTGCTTGTCTCCATGGATGTAGAAATCTAGTTTGGAGAAATATCGGAGTATATTTCTCCTAACTAGATTTGATAGATAAATATGGAGCCACATCAGCCCTTTTGATAATATAATTCAGCTTTACATACATTTGTTAATGTTTTACAGAAACACAACTTAAAACCACATGGCTCATTTGCATAAACTGTAAGTGCGTTCGGCTTCTGTTGGACTAAAGGACACGACTCAGTGAGATGTGAGTGTTTTTTCTGTGACAGGGATGTTGTCCTGATTGTGAGTCTGTTCTGTGCGTATATATCACGTTGAACATGGTTAAACTGGAGAAATTAAACTTTTCAGCGACAGTACCTGTGCAGGTCATACGAGTGCAGACTGTTATTTCACTCATGTATGATCACGTTATTTATGTTGGCCATTTTATTTATGTTGGCTACTGTTCAGTGTTTGTCTTTTGGACACATGCACACTCAGCTTTATGTTGCAGTAACACTATCTGAGGAGCTTCTGAAAATGTAACAATTACAGAGATGAATAAACTTGTGCTTAAAGTGCTGAATATTAATATCTGTGTCACACCTTGCTGTCACTGGTGATAATAATTGTGAGAAGTCAGTAACATGATCAGTGTCTACACGTAGATGATTATCATCATGATGATCATTAATCATTATTAATAATGTATGTATGTAAAAGGCAAACTGAGCTAATTTGTTGTTTCGTTCCAAAGCGTCTCAAACTGGACCATGAAGTAGCTCACAGCTTCACAAAGTCTGGTGACCCCTGCTCTACACCTACAGAGACACCTGTATGCTCTGTAGAAGGCACAATGGACATAATGCACATGTATCAAAAGTATATCATTTATTTATACATTTTCCATAAATTAGTTCATTGTGACAGTTTCCAGAAGTTGACAGTTAGTTTCACAGTTCCAGAGACAGTTTGCTGGTAAATCCAGTCCAATATCTGGAAAACACCAGTATCCAGGAGAGGTAACGGCCCTGTCACTCCTTGACGATTTAGTCAACATATGCCCAACGTATGAAAACTGTCTAATATGCTGGCGTACGTCAGGGAAGTTTTAGGTAAGTTTTGTATAAGTTATGAGCACACTGAAGCATGCTGACATATGTTGATATACAGCAAGGTCATCAAAAAACTTTGAGCATGCTGAAAATTTCTCAGTGTATGTCAGCGTATGTTTATACGTCCTGCATATGTGGGTCATAAGTGGTAAGTAAGTTATGCGGTCGTTGATACACATTCACACTCATTAATTCTAAGTTACTCATAATTATTGGTACTGTTAAACCGTCCTGTCTCAGTATAACTGTCCTCTTCTCCAGGGCCGGAGGGTCACAGCAGCCACTCGTCCCTTGGGGTTTAACTCCCTGTTCTGAACCTCACTGTTGTCACGAGTGTGTGAGCTCAATAAGCACCCTGGTTTGTTGCTCAAGAGTTTTGTAGCTTTATTTGCCGCGATGCACATGAATGACAAGGCACTTGCTCCCTAACTTGCTCCAGTGTCGTACTATCGTTCCCTTCACCAGATACACACCCACCCGTACACCCACCCATCCACCCGTACACCCACCTGTAGTCCCAGCCATACACTCTGCAGGCTCTTTCAAAAGCCCGAGCCTCAGGGGCGCGCACACAATCACTCACTCACACTCACACAACACTATGCACATAGGAGTTTGACACACATCTCACAGCAGTACGCTAGGCATTATATCAATATATTTGGACTTACGAGTAACTTACAACATGTGTGAAGGTGTATCAACAATCACATAACTTAACTATACCTTATGACACACGTATGCAGGACATATAATCATACACTGTCATATGTCGAGAAATGTTCAGCATGCTCAAAATTTTTTGACGACCTTGCGTTATGTCAGCGTATGCCAGCATCAGCATGCTCATAATTTATACAGAACTTACCTATAACTTGTCAAATTGTCAAGGTGTAAAAGGGCCTTTAGAAAACACAAGGCTGCAACAGTGCACTCAAACTCCACACTTCACCATCTATAAAACAAAAGGCACATTACCCCCAACTGTACAACAAAGTTTGGAGGTCCCATGTCATGCCACACGCACACGCACACGCACACGCACACACACACACACACACACACACACACACACACACACTCACACACCTGTATTAGTCGCTGGACGAGTGCGGCGAAAGGATAGACGCCAAACAGCTAGCCCACCCACTAGTCGGCATGACGGGCAATACACAAACACCGCTGCTAACAACATGGCCCAAGGCAGCAAGCACTGAATAAAAGCAAATAATCAGAGCTACAGGCCTTATTGAATCCTGAACTTAACACTGTATCTGGAATAATACCTGAGAGCGGTGAACAAGCAAAGTCAACAACAGGACCCGGAAATAAGAGAGCGTGAGGTCAGAGGGCGAGGGGACGGAAAGAGAGAGCTTAGAGATTGACTGACATCATCTCTAACCAATAATTAGACTGCACCCAAGACAGACCCCGCCTCATTTTATACTGTCACACCAAGTTACAGGTCAGATCTGTGCCTGCTCACAGAAAGAATCCATGTTTTCAAGGTATTTTTGAGCAATAAAAAACTCCTGTAATGAAATAAAAGTTAAAAAGACACATTAAAAGCTATTTTGTTATTCCGTGCACAGCAATAACACCAAAAAGTTACATACTGCCCCTTTAAGTCTCACAATTTCCTGTAAAACTCATAGCCAAAGTAAAGATAACCAACATTACAGATAGTTATAATTACAAAAATATTTCTTTTAAACATTGTTGACTTTAAATTGTGTATTTTATCCTAGTCCTGCAGTGGGGAGTAGGCACATTTCTGGAAGCTCTACTGCAGTTTACTCTAACCCCTCTGCTCTTGTGATCCACACTCTGCAGATCCAGGCTCAGATTGGAAGCTAAAGGTCTCGCCCTGATACCGCTACCGATACGTTTCTGAACAGAGAAGCAAAGGTCCCCCAACCCCCGAGACGGCTTCTTTACCGCAACCAAAGACATAACTGCAGGCGGGCACATAACAGAGCCGCTATCTGCGCCGGAGAAGACTACATCATCTCTGAACCATCCAGACGATCCCGGCGGAGATGCGTTCCAGGCTACAAAGACCGGGCAGATTGCTTTACAGTGCGGGGAATATGAGGCGCTACTGTAGCCGCCGTAGTTAGCATCGAGTTCAGAGACGTACAGTTTGAGTTTAGCGAAAGAGAGTGGGAGGAGGAGGTGGTTTTAGGTGCGCCGAGGTCTCGCAGCCAGAGTGCATCCTGAAATGTGGGCTGTAATAAGGTTGCTTTTGTATATACCTGAGTAACTTTTTGGATTAGATTGCACTTCGAAGAGGAGTTTAGTGTTTAATTCCTTTTTTTTTTCTTATTACCTCTGCCCGAAATGTCTCGCGCTGACATTTAACAGCACTACCTTACATTTATGAAATTGCAAGTGGTGTTTTACGTTAAAAATACCTAGAAAAACAGGCATTCTGACTTTGAGTGGGCTTGTCTCTCCACAGATCTGACCCGTAACATGGTCTGTTTTTTTCTCCATGAAGATCGAAAGGTTTAATGTACAAAACACCTTCATAAAGAATTTGATGGACCCTCAATGCACCATTAAAACATGTTTGTTCCTCTCTTATGAATCTATTTAGCTCATGTCTTGATATATTTGATTTCCCTTTCCATTTTGTCTGTTTTCACTCCTTTATTAATCAGCGTTAGGTACAATTTAGCATTATTCTCGTGCCATGTATTTTGTGTCCTCTGTGTTTGGCAGTCCCTCGGTGTAATTTCACTTTGTGTTCCCTTCGGTCTTTCAATTTTTCATTAATAAATTCACAGCATATTTGTAAAGACAAGTACTTTCAAAACTGACAATAGAACGTCCTGTCCAGATGTCCACCTTGGAAATCGTTCATATCAGATGCCGTTCCTTGATAAATGAGGGATTACGTCAGCTTATTGGGACAAATACTTTTCTTGTTTGTTGATTAGTCCCAAGCTGTACCCTAAACCAGATGTCGCCCGTAATGGATTGAAGTGTGACTCAGTAGTTTTTCAGAACGTTATACTTTTGTGAACTCTTAAGGCTTATCGGAAAGTGCTAATATGTGCAAGATGACTCATAAAAGTCTTGATTCAGATGACAGTTCACGCCTCATTAATGTCTCACTAATGTTACACAGTTTTCCATTAGACCGGGTTGGGTTATTCAAAGGACTTAAAGGTTCTGCATTACACAAAGTGACTCTTCTGAGCTTTTTTCATGCTAGAATGTTGTTACCTCCTCAAAAACAGACTAGTTATTCACACATGTTTGAGTCATCCTTTATTATTTGTTCATCTATGCTCTGTTCCACCTTGCCATATCATGCAGTGTTAGTTTTCATGTTAAGATCTGCCTTTTACTTTCAGTTCTGTAGAGGGTGGCTAAAACAGTATCCAAATGATTCTAGTGAAGGGGTGTGTTGTTTAAAAATGCAGTGGAGCACTTCCTGGTTGAGCCTCACATCATAAAAGGTGGACGAGAGGGTTTTCACTTTAAAAGAAGCCCACAAAATCCATAATATGTTTAGAATTTGTGGGCTAAACACGTCTGAATGAAACAAGACATAACTCCAACAACATTATAACATATTTAGAACATTCATTTTGGCTTCTCGTTATAGGAAATTTGTGTTTTCTTCTAATAAGACAGCTTTGTAAAAATGTAATTAGCTGATTTACCTTATGCATAGATTAGGCATAGATTAGAAAATGGGCCTTTAACTGGACTCCTGACCATTGGTAACCAGGGTCTGTTAGTGTATGTTGCAGTATTGTCACAACACAACAAGGGATGGACCCAAAAACAGATGAAAAAGACAATGTTTTATTTACAGGAATGGAGGAATATAGCAGGGTGGCGGGTCCAGGAGCAGCAGGTTAGTGCAGAAGGCAGAGTGGAAATGGCTGGAACAGTGAGTGGAGCAGGAGCAGGACCGAGCAGGTAAGTAAAATTGCAAAAAAATACACATAACAAACAAAAAAAGGCTGGAGCAAATGTTCACTGTGTAGATTAACGGACGATCTGGCAGAGGTGGTGTGAAGAGGTCAGGCTTTTGTACTGGAGATGATGAGATGAGACGCTGGAGCAGAAGGAGGACCCATGGAGACGCCCAGAAGATCCAGAGGAGGTAGGTGTGAGGTGAGTGTGGAGAGTGTGGAGAGTGGGGAGGAAAATCCAGAGGAACCATGACAAGTATAACATGCAGGCGGGCTCTACTTGGGCGGTTATCGGTTAGCGGTGACATCAGTCAATCTCTAAGCGCTCCCTTTCCGTCCCCTCGTCCTCTGACCTCACGCCCTTTCTTCCGGGGCATGTTGATGTTGTTAGCTGTGGCGTTTGTGCACCGCCCATCATGCTGGAAAGTGGGCGGGCTGGTTGTTTGGCATCTGTCCTTCGCAGCACTCGGTGTGTGTGTGCGTGTGTGTGTGTGTGTGTGTGTGTGGGTGGGATCATATCGAACCTCTAAACCAGGAAACCAGGGGTGTCAAACTAATTTGGTCCGGGGGGCCATATCCAACCTACTTTGATCCCAAAGGGGCCGGATCAGAAAACTTGTGGCATATATTCCTCAAAAATAGCAATAAGTCCAAATATTTGTACAGATAAATGCAAATCTATTTAATGGATTTTGATTGATAACTTTTTATAATTTTAGAGCAAATTGCTCTAGAATTTTGTGTTGTTTTTATTAGTTAGACTAATAAAAAGTGTATTTTGTCTTGTAGGAACATTG
Source organism: Scartelaos histophorus (assembly GCA_000787155.1). Lineage (NCBI taxonomy): Eukaryota > Metazoa > Chordata > Actinopteri > Gobiiformes > Gobiidae > Scartelaos > Scartelaos histophorus. Next base: position 13,395 of record KN509298.1, read on the forward strand.
CTGATTATGTTACTGTGTCATGAGAGACAGTTAAAGGATTCAAGACAACAACATAAAATGCTGCTTAAAGCTATAGTCAAATATACAGGGTGAATACAGTCACACCAACAGCTGTGAACTCACATGAACAGAGGACAGTGAGTTCCACGCTGCCCCCGTCAAGTCCGCGGTGCGTCCGGACAGTTCACGGTGCCCGTACGGACAGCCGTGCCTCGAGCTTGTACCATCCGCGGTGTCTCGATGCTTCCGTGATGTGTCTGGAGTATTTTGACCCGGGGCTGCGTTGTGTTCTCAATTATTGGTTCCGCCGCTCTTATTTAGGCGATGTTATTGAACCGTCTACATCAGCTTTTCGCTTCCTGGACATTTTGGATTCATTATTTATTTCTCAATTCCACTCCTTAGTATTAATGCGGAAACACTGCCGCAGGTATCATAGTCAAGAGCCATTGTGGTAAATGTAGTTTTTGGTCAAAGCTTTTGACCTATTTATTTTTAGACACTCAGACCTTTTAAGCTCTCGCCACATAAAATGACGTGGCGGGCCACATTTGGCCCGCGGGCCTTGAGTTTGACACATGTGCTCTAAACAATCACTTAGTCGTACAGTTGGGGGTAAAGTGCATTTTATTTTTATAGATCTTAAACCGTGGAGTTGAGTTCACTGTCACAGCCTTGTCTTTCCTGTGTACTGGTGTTTTCTGGAAAAGTTATTGGTTCCAAATCTCCAGAAGTTATACACTTCTAGAAACATTACTATTACAGTGAAGCAATTTATGGAAAATGTATAAATAAACTGTATACGCTTGATATGTGTGAATTATGCCTCTGTTCATCAACATGCACCTTTTATTTTAGCTGATTCTGGTGGCGTTGTTGGTTCTTTTCCTCTTTTAGATGTTATGTTAATGTTAATCTCAATTATTGGTTCAGTCAGTAGTTACTGCAAGACATGAAGGTAGAAAGGCCCCTCAGATTGCCACATGTAGTTAGTTTCTCCCTTTTTCACATACTATATTCACCCTTAAAACCTGCTGTGTACTGTTATTGCATGTAACAATATTGTTGCTCAAGCCTTCTCTGCACCTCTTTGTGTTCGTCAGTTTAATAATCAGATTTTCTTATAATGAAAAAGGGAGTTTCTCATCACACTTAGATCTGCCATTACTGACATCTCACTGAGCACAAATGTAGCATGACTAATTCAAACACCGCACAAAAGTAAAGCTAAAGAAACGCTGAATACACTGCGGGCTAATTAATAATCAAACAAACCAATGAGCAGTGAACAATTCAGCTGATGTACCGAGTCCTTCTCTTGCACTCAAACGCGTCGTCAAAACAGCCACCAGATCGTGTATGTTATCTCCAGAGAGGATTATCTTTCACTCTATAACGTTTATATCAAACGCCAATCCCCCCCAAAAAACCCACCACTATCCTAAAGAGATATAAACCCATAAAATGATGACAAATTCAGCTTTAGAGATTTGGAGAGATCTTTTTCATTCTTCAGAAAAGGGTTTAACTTCAACTGTCTCTTTTGGTAATGACATTTTCAAACTGTTCCAAGTCGGGTCGCGCTGCCATCTTTGTGATAATCTGCAGATCAGGACGTGGATACGAGGCGTAGCTCAGACTGATGTATCTGCGGATATCATGGCTTGATTTTAATTAAAGCCGTTATTGCTCACTTTACATTTGAAGCATTTAGTCTGGATTTACATTGAGCGCAAACGGCAATTAGCTGAAAGCCCAACCTCAAAGAGTGTGTGTGTCCACTTTAGATCAAAATCCTTTTAAATGCAGTTTTACTTTAAAGATAATTTCATCACTGATTCATTATATTTTATTTCTTTACTTTTTACACAGCTGATATAATCCAAGTTTTCCAAAGTTTTAATTTTATTTATTTTTACCACAACAAATAATGCTATACGGGTAGGATTTTTGGATTTAAATGACTTGAACTGTGCAATTTTGTTACTCCAAAGACAAATTATTATATTGAAAATTAAAAGAAAAAAAAGTTGTCTTCATTTAGTTACTTAGTTACTTATTTATTTAGTTATGACACTTTAGATTAGTGTGTTTTGGCTACACTCTGCACTGTGGAAGTGTAGATGTGCCAGTTTTGAATTAGAATATTCCAGCATGAGTGAAATAACTTAATAAAAAACAGTTGAAATAGAAACAACTGAAAAAAAAGCATCAACTGGTTTACTTTTCAGCATTCAGACTGACGAAATTCAAGTTCAGAAATTCAGATCAAAAACATTCAGGTCAAAGTTCACTGCACATACTATTACTATGGCTAACACCAGGGGGCGCTGTGGCTAAAAAGTAGCAGACATTGTTCTCGTACATCATGAACAACCAAATGGCAAGTTTGTTTTTTGTTTTTATTAATAATGTTTCTTCTGAGTTACTTGTTTATGTTTTTTATGTGTTGTTGAATTTCAAAACTTGAATTTCTTTTTGATCTGAATTTCTCAACTTGATTTTTTCCTTTGATCTGAATTTCTCAACTTGATTTTTTTCCTTTGATCTGACTTTCTCAATTTGATTTTTTTTCCGATCTGAATCAAAGATGCTGAGAAGTAATGGAAAATCATACCCACTTATCACATGTTAATTATTTTTTTCCCTTTCACGTTGTTATTTATTTATCCATTCATTCGTTTTTATCCAGTAATTCATTAGTTTTTTGCTGTGAAGTGTATTGGAGGAGTCAGCAGGGAAGAAAAAAACAAAAAGTGCAGTCCTAAGCAGTTTCAGAGTCGTGTTAAAGACAGAAAAAAGCCAAACTTAGGGCAGCGCATTGTTGTCACAGTCTACAATAAAACCAACAATTAGCAGTTGCTACTCGCTCTCCCCAGTGTCCTGCGTGTTAATGGTCCTGGGCGCGATCCAGTATTCCATTACCGAATAATTGGACAGCATAGGAGCCCATTGCTGAGCCCCCTTCTGCTCTTGCCAAGAGAGAGGTGAAAGCCTTATTGATCCGGTGTCTGAATCTCTGATCAATCACCCCAAATCAGCCCCCGGGGAGGAGGCAGCCACAACAGGTGACAAAGGATATCTCTATGACTATGTATGTATCCATCACGACAGGCTGAGGACGGGGAGCTGCATACAAACAAGCTCCAGCAGGTCTCAAGTGAATAGGAGGAAAACTTAGACAAGATTGTGCGTTTATGTGGTTAGATGTAGGACACTGCAAATGTATAGTTATTCCAGAAAACACAAAAATATGTTTATTTTGCACTAAACTTGACATATTGTACCTCTGTAATTAAAGCTCCTATTTTTCCTATTAAAACTGAGAGAGCTTTAAACCACACGAGAACATTGTTACCTCCTGTAAAACACACCTGGAGCTGAATTCAGTGTTACTAGAATAAGTTATTTTCAAACAGAAAACACTCTGTTCCAACTTGTGATGTTATGTTGTAATACAGGAAGTGCTCCACTATGTTTTTGAACTCTATACACCCTCACTGGTTATTACTGAACAAAAGCTAAAAGTATCTGTCAATTTGAAAACTACCAAGAAAAACACAACTTCAGATGTTTTTTTTTTTTTTTTTTTTAATGAGTTAACAATGTTCTAACATGGTTTGAAGCTC
>JACN01135524.1:0-10609 GCA_000787155.1 Scartelaos histophorus
AAAGTGTGATTGAGCAATGGAGGGAAGAGAAAGAAATTTTGCCAACGAAGTGTAAAATTTACAGCCAAGGTGTTAGTCTTTTTACATACTTTATTGTTTATATTTAAGGTATACACTAGGGGCGTAACGGTACATGTATTTGTACTGAACCGTTTCGGTACAGGATGTTTGGTTCAGTACAGGCCTGTTGTTAGAATAATTGTGTATTTTATCCCGTATATTCCATAATCATGTTAGAAATGTATGTGTTCTTAATGACCTCTTTGTGCTTGGACTGTGAACAGTTTGGCCTTCACTTGTTTTGGGAACTGAAAGATAATGTGACATCTTCCCTCAGATCAGACAGAAACAGCAGCCCCCAAACTCCTGAGTGCAGATGCTGTACAAGGACAGCAGCCAGACATTAATCTTACAAATCTGTACCATGCATAATTATGTATGATGTTATTACTAATTTTCCCCTCACCTTGAGAGTATTAACATCCATTCATTCTAACTAGGGACTTCCTAAGTAAAAGTGAGGAGACGGCACTGGGCCCTTCAAAGCGGATAGAGATTGTAACTGAAGTGACTCTCTCTGTTCGTTCTCCTCGCGAGTAAAACTGAATAATCTCTTGTCTTTCTTCTTTCATTTTACAATGTTTAGGTGGGTTTAAACCTAACACCTGTGCACGAGTGAGTTTGTGCAATTTCTGTGTGTTTACATTCGGCCAGAACATGCGCAGATACACGGAGGCTCTGCTTCTTTAACGGGATATACACACAGACCAGACTCACCATGAGCAGCTCCTCCCTCTGCCACAGAAAGAACACAGATAATCCACTGAGTCGTGTCCTTTAGTCCCACAGAAACTGATCGCATCAGCGCAACAGGAGCGAGCTGTTTTTTGTTTTTTTTCAGCGCTTATAATTTATGCAAATGAGCCATGTTTTGTTTCTGTAAAATGTAAACTAATGTGGCAAAGCTGCATTAAACACATTACAATATAAAACGGACTGATGTGGCTCTATAGTGGTTATGCTTATATGTTGTAAAGCTGAGTTTATTTATGCAAAAGATTTTAATTCATAATCTGAAGCAGTGTAAAACTTGTTTTTACAGTGTAAAAAAAGTTCTTATGTTCTTGCTGGCCTTGCTGGCTTTACTTTTTGAAAAGATTTGACTTGTTATTTCCTATGTTTCACACTTGGTCACACACGTGACAGACCTGTCACACACGGCACACACACATTATGTTCTCGTACACTGTTAATTTTGGTTATTCACATAAATGTCTATTTTAGTTTAATAAAGTACCAGTTGATGTAGTATTTAAAATATTTTTCATTATTTTGTCCTCTCAAAGTTCACTTAAGATAAAATTAATATCCTATAATTTATAAGATTTCCATTAATGCCTAAGCTTGAAGTTGGGAAGAACAACATAATTGTTGTGTTAATGTCACACACGTTACGGGAGAATTGCCCTACTCTGTTCTCCAGGTTGACTAAAGACATGATCTGGGCTTTGATTAATTCACCTAAAGCTCATGTATAGTGGCACTGTCAGAAGCTCTCATATTATTAGGAATCCTCCAAAAATGTAAAGTATAAAGAGAAATACTAATAAATCCTTGTAATCCCCTTAAAATTATTTGTTGACAGTGACTAATAAAAAATGATCAACAGCCCCACTATACTCATCATATGTCCACTGTCTCTGTTTAGCTGGCCTGCTGCTGTGGATCTGCTGCCTGCTCTTGCTGCTGTAAATGCTGCCCCAACATCAAACAGTCCACAGGAACTCGCTTCATGTACGCGCTCTACTTCATGCTGGTCACCGTCATCTGCGTCGTCATGATGTCACCCACCGTGGAGCGTGCCATGAAAGAAAATGTAAGTATATACCGGATTTTCCGGAGTATAGGTCGCTCCGGAGAATAAGTCACCCCGGCCATTTCATTCATCTTGAAATGCAATTTAAAATAACAGATTAAAGAACAACAGCGTGAACAGGTGTACGCATGCTAACGTGACACATTCAGCTGCATGAGGCATAGACAACGAACTGTCATAAGTGTCTGGTAGGTTAACGTAGCAAACTAACAATTATTCAGATAACTATAGGATAAAGACCATGCTAACAAGTTAAACTAACAAATTCAGATAACTATAGGATAAAGACCATGCTAACAAGTTTACCAAAGCATCAATATTACTCAAAATCACTAAATCCAGTGAAAATAACAAACAAACTGATATCATAATGTGTGAATAATTTCACATATTAGTCGCTCCGGAGTATAAGTCGCACCCCCGGCCAAACTATGCAAAAAAGGGTGACTTATACTCCGGAAAATATAGTAATATTATAAAGTATATTATAAATATTATAAAGTTTTGTAGTACAATTGAGTAAGTATGAAATAAGTGGTCTTGTCAAAAAATTGTCTTTGTGGTGGTTTTAATCTTAAGTGCAGCACAGAAGGACAAAGCTTGTTCACTGAAGCCCAGGTTAGGCTCCCAGACATGAGACATGCCGAGGTTGCATAACAGACACAAGTGAATGGATCAGCAGTGCAACAGCCACTGTTGTGTTGTATTGAGAAAGAATAACAGTATATGGTCTATCTAAAGAATGTGTTCAGCAGTTATGTGTGCTATACTTACAGTACACAGTATAGGATATCAGGCCTAGATTTTTAAGTTTGTAGGGCTGTGGCAAAAGCTGTCAAAATGATCTTGGATTTAAGGTTTTTTCCTAGGTAATTGCCAGTCTTAAGTAGACACTAGGCCCGTCACGATTACAAATTATAATGTACGAGAATATAGGGTTTATTCAAGTTTGCACAGCTCAAATCAGATCATAGTACAGAATAATACCAAACAGTTCCTGTTCCTGGACTATAAATACTGAGCCCCATATGTATTGTTCCCTTTAACATACATTGAATAAGTCAGTATAGTAATTATCATTAGATGACTAGTTGACACAAAAAAATATGTTAGGAGAAAAATTTAAAGACAAATTGTGAAACATTTAAGTGCAAAACTCTGTAAACATCTTTTTCATTGATAGTATAATGGTTTAATACAATATCTGAATGTGAGTGGAGGTTCACCCAGGGCACAAAAGTCCTGACACGTTGCTGCAGTGCACATATACTGGGCCCAGTGGGACACCCAGGCTAAAAGAGCAGTCATTGTGTGTCTGAGAGCATTGGTCTTTTCTGGAGAGATTTACAGCAGCCGGCCCCTTTCCTTCTTAATCACAACCCATGGACATGCTAATATGGCTCTCTACATGAGACAAAACAGGCTTTTTACTCCATGTTCTGATCTGCACTAGCCTGTACTACACATGCTATGGTAACAACACAATCCATTTGACTTCTCACATCATCAGAAGCTATAGACATGACATCATTATATCACATACTAGTACATGCATCATTACAGTTGTTCTGTTGGTTATGTGGTTAACTTTGTCACTTGCACTGTGCCACTGAACCACTTGTGGTGTTTTCATGAAGCTCACAACAACTCTCTGAAGCCCTTTGTCTCTGCTGTTGTTTTTGGACATGGCCGAGTCTTCTTTGTAGCTCATGTTGGACTTGCCCACAAAAGGCAGTTAATTTATTCATCTGTGCTTTTGTTTGTGTACACTGACAGTCAGTTGTAAGGCCCCTTGGACAGCTTGTAGTGGAGAGGGGTCCGAAAGGGCCCATGGTCATTGTATGTTTCCTCTTTTCTCTCCTTCAGAGCCTTGACGTTCAGCACAGGGTCTAAAACATTGTGAAAAACTTCATAACACAGTGTTTAATACTAAATGATCTTTTAAATATTTGAAAACTCTTTTCCAGATCCCATTTTACAGTGAACTTTGTGAAAAGCTGAATGCGGGTGAAAACTGCCAGACCCTGGTTGGTTATTCGGCAGTTTATAAGATGTGCTTTGGAATGGCCTGCTTCTTCTTATTTTTCGCCCTCTTCACCATACGTGTAAACAACAGCACTGGATGCAGGGCAGCTATACACAATGGGTAAATCACATCGAACATATTGTGTCTAAATACTTTAATTTATGAACCTGAGTATTCAGTGTAGATGTAATTTTCTCCTTATTTTGATGTCAGATTTTGGCTGATTAAGTTCATTGTGCTGGCGCTTTGCTGCGCAGGAGCCTTCTTCATCCCTCAACAGGAAACCTTTCTGGAAGGTAAACATAAACCTCTTTCATGCAGTGATATTGGTTTAGTAATTACACATTTTTAAAACCAAATTTTTAAACCAAAGTTACACTTACAATATACTTGGGGCATATTTGGGGCAATTTAATGACAATTCTTAACACATGTGCATTTAATTGTGTCTTTCCTCAGTGTGGCGCTATCTGGGAGCTGGTGGAGGTGCTATTTTCCTTCTTATTCAGCTCATGTTGTTGGTCGAGTTTGCCCACAGGTGGAACACAAACTGGTGAGCACAGTCATATTATTACTTTACTGTTATTTTAGCTCTTTCCACATCAAAACATTTAAATTTACTTAATTTATCTGCTATTGTGAGGGGGATCTTCTCAAAAGACTTTGTATCTTAAGCAGACTGGAAGAAGTTAGTCATGTTGTTTTCTCATGGAAAAAGGAGTCTTGGCAGTGGGTCTATTCTGTGTAGCTTCACAGGATGCGGATGGTGTACACATCATTTCCGCCTTTCCAAATGAATCTATTGTGAAACGAGTAGAGGAGTAGGCACTATTGTAAATGTAGGTGAAAGATAAACCTGAGACAAGATACATTTTCCACTCCCTCCCATATGGAACCTTTAAACCTGTTGGTTGTTCCTTTCAGTGTCTTTAAATGTTATGTTGAGTTTTCAGTGTTTGTCTTATTATTTTTTTAACTTTTAATTTGCCCTAAATCTTTTACTTGTGTTCCTGCTTTTTAGGAGCTCTGGGTTGAAGTACAATCGTTTGTGGTACGCAGCCTTGGCCTTTGTGACTCTGATGCTGTTCACTGTTGCAGTGGGAGCTGTGGTCTTCCTCTGGCTCTTCTACACTGACAGTGACACCTGTTTGCTCAACAGAGTCTTTTTATGCATCAATGGAAGTCTTTGCTTCATTGTCTCTATGTTGGCCATCTCACCGTGCATACAGAAATGTGAGAGAAACATTGTTTCATTAGTTACAGTAAACTTGTAGAGACCCAACATTAATTATTTTAATATTTTTACAGTGCAGCCTAAATCAGGCCTTCTGCAGCCAGGGGTGATCAGTGTCTATGTGATGTACCTCACTTTCTCAGCTTTTTCCAGCAAACCAAAAAATGGTAAGTACACAGTTCAGTCATATACTAAGAACTACTTTAGGTTCTAGGTTGTTTTTTCTCAGTGTGGTTCAGCCAAAACTATCTCTTCCTTCTTACACAACTCCCACTATTTCCACATTAATCTGATGTGTCTCGCTCTCTTGTCTCTGCAGTCCTGGAGATTGATGGGAGAAACCAAACACTGTGTGTGTTTGAATTCTCTGAATCTGAGAGTGAGAGAAAGATTGTCACAGGGATTGGAACGGTGATCCTGTTTGCCTGTGTCCTGTACTCATGGTAAAACTCAGTGCTCTACTATTTGTACTACCCTTTGTTTATTTAAATACTTTTCTGACTTTTGATTGTGTCATTTAGCTGTACGCATTTCTCATTATAAATACTTTGATATCAAAGTTGTTTTACATTATCATGCATTATTAAATAATTACTCAAATTCATTGGCAAATCTTAAAACTGTATGTACTACTCTGTAGAAATGTAACTCTATGCAAATCCCGATACTATATGTTTTCCATATGGTTTTCACATTATGGTATTTTATGGAGGCGAACAAAATTGTGAATCTTCTACTTTTTTTTTTTTTTAATGCCTTGACAAGACTTTGGCTCTGTTATAATGTACAATGTGAGCTTAAGAACAGTTACTCTTCATGTTGATGACACTTAAACAGAACAAATCATTCAGTATTCAATAAAAATTTTAGGATGTCCAGTTAAAATCTCCACAAGCAGAAGTCTGGGACATCATAATTATTGGTCATTCGTTATGAAAGTGATACAGAAGTAGCATAGTTTTATCATTGTCTGAATATGTGAACAATAGACCATCAAATTGTTAACACTAAAACACCCTGTAGGCCTACATTAGATCTAAGGCTGCAGGTTAAAATGAATTAGAGAAAATAAAGAAAATGGCTAAATTGTGCATCTTAAAACAAAGTGCTTCATTTCAGAAGAAAAAAAAAATTGCAGCAGCTTGAATTTCCCTTTTTCTTTACCTTTTACACCTCGACCAATAGTCTCAAAACATTTTTAAACAGATATCGCACCTTCTCTTTCCTCTGTCTGTGTGTTTGCATTGAGTTGCAGTTACCTTGAAAGGACAAACTTGATTGGCTAAGTAGCGTCACATGGGAGGCTTAACTTGTTTAAATGTTTCTTCGTCCATTAATACAGTGCTGAAAAGTTTAGACTCTGAACTGAACGGGCCCTATGTAGTTCCCTCTGTGTGTGTTTTTTTTTTTTTTAACTATCGCTGCACTACAATAATGACGTTAAGCTAAGAAACTTTTAAGTCGATATATTGTGATGGAATGGAAACAAATGTCTTTTTCAGCGTTGTGAAGCACCTAATTAGTGGAAATAGTGACCTAACTAACCTCCTATTTCCTGTTCTGATTTTTTTTTCCATCTTTTTGTCTTTAGTTTGACATCCACCACCAAGAGAAGCTCCGCTGCGCTGCGAGTGTACAGAAATAGTGAGCCAGAGAGTGAGGTAATCCCATACACTATTCAGATCTAAATTAAAAACTAAAAAGGCCATTATAAACAGCATACATTTGTTTTTCTTTTTCTATTTCAGAGAGCCCGTTGCTGTTTCTGTTTAGGAGATGACACTGGTGAGCAAAGTCAGAACATTCTACCTTGAGCACGTTTGTCATTGACTTTAAGTGCGTTTGCTATAATAAACTGGCAGCCGTCATGTTGGCTCAGACTGTGCTCATTGCTATTCCTTGGTCTGATGGAAGACAGTGAGAAAGTATTGGTCAGCAAACGCAGATGATGTCACTGTTACTATGTGAACAGTGGGACAGTGAAACCATGCCAGATGTTTAGTGCAGCTAAGAGAAGGCCCACACCGCCCCCTGGTGGATAGAAATTGAACTATGTCAGCAAGATAAGCATGTGTATATTTTCTCTCACAGATGAGTTTGATGAGGAAAAGACCGGCTCAGGACAGAATGTGATGTACGATGAGCGTGAAGGGACAATCTACAGCTACTCCTACTTCCACTTCGTCTTTTTCCTCGGCTCTCTGTACGTTATGATGACGGCCACCAACTGGTTTCAGTAAGTGTTTTATATATATTTACAAAACACACTTGATCTTGAGTATTAAAACAAATAAAGACCTGCTATGTAAAAATTGTGTTAGTTCATATATACAGTAACTGCAGAGATTTCTCATTGGTTTCAGTTTTGCTGAACAATGTCTTTCCCCCACTTAATAAATGTCAACAAAACCATATAGGAGTTAGGGCAAGTTTATTATTTATTGTAAACAACATTTTTATTAATTTGTAGACCAGTGCAAAACTTAAGTTTTTAATAGCATGTTATATAAGTTATATATATTAGTGTTATGTGCAGTACTGTTCCATACCCCACACATAGAAAGTGGTAGCATATAGTTATTCGTTCTGGGGACTTTTTGCTAATTTTGTTTGCAAATTGGTCATTGGATGCCTTCCTTGTTTTGTAGCTACGATGGACACAAGATTGAGAAGCTTCTGGACGGTAGCTGGTCTGTGTTCTGGATAAAGATGGTGTCGAGCTGGGTCTGTCTGCTCCTCTACATGGGAACCCTCATAGCTCCCATGCTCTGCCCAAAACGCTTTGAAGCCTAGGACATGGTCCTCAGTCTGGGATCACCCTGATACTCCCATCTCCAGACTGTAGGTTTCAGGCTGAGCCACAAAGACACCACTGCAACTGAAACTTCAACCTACTTTAAAATACAACCCCACACTACCCCAGTGTTGCAAGTGGACTGTTGCCTTTTGAGTCTTACTCTAGTATTTGCTATGTGAAGCTAATATCTTGATGGTTATTTCTTCCTATTTTTATTACCACTGACGTCAAGTTTTTGTTACATTCATTCACTGTTACATACAAAGACTTTAGATCTTTGTTATATATTTTGTATTCTTTTTTTTTTTTCCTTGGTTTGCATTGTTCATCATGTGTTTTTTATAAAATGGACATCTCAAACTTCATCAAACCATTCTTTTTACATGTAAAAGACCTTGAGAGGTATTTGAGTGTCTTTGTGTACCACTTTGTGAAGGAAACTCATTCAGTAATAATTGGATGTTGTTGAAGTTGTTTAAACTCAGGTTAATCTAAACCTGTATTTGTTTATGCTTTGTTATATTGTGCCCTTTTGTAGATGTTTTCTATGCAAAGCTTTTTATATTAGAAAACCTGTGTTGTGAATATCTTTTTGGACTTACCTGCGCTCCCTTAGAGCTTAATCTTTCTGAAGCGATGTCCTCATGACCTGTACACTTTGTGGTCAGCTGTTTCAGGCAGTGCTTTTTTTAGATCTGTCAAAACTGCACTAACATAGTACCATCTTTTACCAAAGTACAGGTTAAAAAATCATGTCTGACATGTACTAGACAGATCAGTTTTCATGCAGTGTCAACAGCCTTTTGCCTTTACTGTGTTACGAGTGGCTTTTACAGGTAGTACACATGTAGCAAGAGTGTTTGTACTTTAAATTATTCAACACTGGATGTTGAGTTTACTGCCAAATTGAATTTAGACATTCATATATTCACAAGTTATACATTTTTATTGTATTGTGTGTGTATATATTGCGCAAGCTTCTAATTTGACTGACTTACCCGTGCTGATAGGCTTTATTTTAAGTTATTTGTAGATTTCAGTCATTATTAAAGTCATATAAATGTACATTATAACTGAAAAACATTCATGTAACCAATAGTTTAATCTCAATGAATGTAGAAACTGTGGTGCTCTACATAATACAGCCATACATACGTCAAAGATGTGTTTACCAAATACTGTACCTGTTCCCATATTCATTTGAATAATAAAATAATCTAGAACAATTTTCTATTTGATCAGTAATGATATAGAGGTTATTATGCATACACACAAAGGAAGGGTCATTTAGAAAATATTAAGCATTTATTGAACACAATGTATTTTTAGTATTTTGCAAAAATGTAAAACTTGAGATTAGACAAATGGAAAGAAATAAGTGAGCTAGTGGATGAGTTAATCTGAGCATAAAGTAATAGAAGAAATACCAAGATCATGCTCTTTAATACATATGATAAAGCCTTCACGTTGTCTCAGATCTCTCATTTTCAGTTTGATGCTTTAAAATGTTGTAGGAGCCTCACTGTGTACCATAGAGATCCTGGTAATCTGTAGGAATTGTGTCTATTGAAAATATAAAAAACATGGTTAGGCCTTACTCTTTTACTCTTTATAATAATATTTGAATGTCAGGCACTTACCATTGCAGCGATACTTCAGATTAGACCAGATAATGTTTTCCTGAGAGAAACAAAACACTCCCAGTCTGCCTCCTCTCATGCTCGTGTCAATGATGATTCCTGTGTCCGCAACCAGGTCTGAACCCTCATAGAACCGAGCCCTGAGACCAAACATGAGAACTAAATGCATTAACCTGATCGTGTTATTTATATTCTTGTTTTAACTCTTGTTTTCAATTAGTAATGGATTTGACTACATATTTACATATCAATGACCTTTCAACAAATATAATAATGATAATAGCGTGTAGAATTTATATTTTGAGGTAACAGTGGCTCAGTCTGATTCAATCAATTCCAGCTTGGACCAAGTTCTTTTGATGTGTCCTTAGGCAAGACACTTTCCTGACATTGCCTAGTATGAAAATGGGTGAATGATTGGTGGTGCTCTTATTCAGGGATGGAAATTTGCCATTAAATAGTTTTTAAAGAATATACTTTTATGGGAGTGGATAAAAGTATTGTATTGTTAGTATTGGATTTGTGAAGCGCAAACTAGAATAAAAATAGATGTGCAGCGCCCCCTGGTGGGCCAGATTAACTTTGGGGACCCCTTGTCCTAGAGTTTTTTAAAATCAAATCAAAATTGTATAGCATATTTAAAAAAGCCACACTTAACTGAGTTGTTACCAAAGTGCTAAATGACAAAAATACTACAACAAAGAGTTAAAAGACTAAAGGTGGTTTAATTTACCTGATGTATCCAACTTGTGGTCTGTGCTGCAGGAACCAGCGGTAGGAAACCTTGTCTTTCCAGCCAACATTCCTGGGGTCTTTCCACAGCAGCCGGACCTGGTCTGTAGTGTGGCCCGTGTGCCACAGTGAGTTCCTCAAATACTCACCTGGGCCGGTCTTAGACTTCACCACCTGTGTTTAACATGTATAGAAATAACTGCAGTTAGGAGACTTAGAAATTCCTTAGATTTTCCAGATAAAATACTTTGCTGATTTAGTGTTTAGTCAGAACACAAAAATGTCAAACTTGATTTTGATATTA
>JACN01026092.1:0-13023 GCA_000787155.1 Scartelaos histophorus
TCCTAGTGCACCCTCAGTACAGCAGCGTCGGGGCAGACAAACACAGTCGAGCTAACTGGAGATTACTGGACGTTCCTCAGTAATGAAAACTACCTCAGGGTCACAGCACATTATTTCATCCCACAGTGGGAACATCAGTCACTTTGAAGCGTTTCACTGACACTGTTGCAGAGCACGTCATGAAAGTGGAACATGAGAGTGGAACATCGAACACAGTGTTTCTGTGTCTCACTGACAATTGTTATGGTTTGCAGATAAGAGTATTAAAAAGCTATGTTGATATTTTGTTGGCTTATAGTATCTGTATAGGTACTGGGCTGAATGTGCAGAAGCATTTAGTATGGGTTGTAATTTTAGCTTATAGGCGAAAAAGGTCCCTGGATGTACTGCATATATGTCTTCATTTACCAAGGAAGAAGTTCTCATGATGTGATTAAAGCTGCCATACCCAATTTCCAAACTGCAAAACAGAGGTGCGCTCATGCCCCATGAGGTGCCGCCCCGGGTGGCCTCCCTGTTCGCTCATGCCTAGGACTTTCCCTGGGCACAGCTTTTGAAAAGCGATTTTCAGCAGCAGGGGTGAACTACACATAAATAGTCAAGGCTCTTATGGGTTTGTAATGTGTAAAATAGGCCTCTGTGGTGAAAAATACTGAAAAAGTAATGTGAGGCTCTCTGTTGTGTCAAAATATTATTACAACCCAAAAGTTAAGATACAAAACAGCTAAGTTAAGACACAAAACTGCTTCCACAATATGCTCTATGGGGGCCAAAAATCTCAATGTACTAATTTGGAAGAAGTGAGGTAACCCACCTTTAAAAGAGGATCATGCCAGTTATAAACTTTTTTTCACTGATGTTATACAAGAACTGATTGTGTTTCGTAAAATGAACCTTGGCAGCGAAATGATAAGGACATTTCCTGATCTGAGCAGCATAGTCGTGTTAAGAGGTTATGTATTAGTATATTGTCGGTGAAACGTCCTGGTTGCCACTCATGTCACGTGTATGTACATTGATTCATTAGTGTATTGTAGCTACATTCTTAAGTATTGATTTTCCTGTTCAAGGACAAACCATGATGAGAAAGAAATGAACAAGGGGCTGCTAAACCAAGCCTGTCACTGTATTTCCACATGCTTTATATACAGTGCGTGCATGCAGTATTCCCAGCAGAATCACCCAAGTCCTGTTTTCCTTTGGTTGGGTGCTGCACACATGTGATGGAGTGGCCCGGTATTTCTAGAGAAGCCATTTGTCAGCGCATACACCTCACTGGGGTACACATGCATATACCCCCAATAACGGGCCTGGTTTCATAGCCCACCGAGCGTCACTGTGTCAAGCTGTGATTAAAAGAAAACAGCTTGTGGACATGTACTACACCCTGACCGATGTGTGCGGAGCTGGCTCATGTGGCTCCTACACGGACACGAGAAATAAGACAATCTACAATCAGAAGCATGGCAAAACTGAGTAATAAAAGATCCTATTGCAAGTCTTAAATTATAAACATAATCAATTTTATGTTGTCTTGGAAATTGTGTTTGCGTCTGCTTTGTTACGGAGCGAAAACGGTTCAATACTGATTCCCAAATACAATTGTAAGCAGAAGTGGAAGTTGTAGCAAAGTTATAGCTGCTAAAGACTTCAGATTTGTTTGAGGCTGTTGCGGGAGCAGGTCTGGTCCATGGAGGACAGTGTGGTTTGGAAACACTCACTGCAGTGGCAAATAAAGTGACAATAAAACAAACCAATAAAACAGAATAAAAGAAACTCACCCACAAGAGGAAACAACAAACTAATGGAGAGAATGGATTTACATTGAAGTTTACAATATATAATACTCAGATAGGATCTATAAAAATTTAACAGCTAAAAGTGAAACAATAGGGACAATAACAAAGAGTCAATTTCATGTAATACTTTACTTTTGAAATTACCAAAAGCAAAAATACGTAGAAAAGGGAAGAACAGATGGAACATAATAAATGATTATTCAAACATGTGTGAATGAAACAAAAACATGACTCCAGGACTATTTCTGATGAGGAAACAACATTATAGCATGGGTTAGGAAGAGTCTATTTTGTGTAGACTAGGACCTTAAAGTGGAAAAACAGGACAACCATCGGAACAGGAGAAGATTCTCACATTTCAAGAGAAAAAAAAACTTATTTTCATGTGACTCAAAGGTTTTTCAGCAGACAGTGTGGACAGTATTATCAAAGTCTTTTATGATTTTTGTTTTCCATTAAACCCCGCTCCTCCTCTTCATGCACGTCCTTTGTCTTTCTCACAACACGTTTGCATCACACATATTGCGCTTGCTTGTGTGTATGAGGGTGTTTGTGGGACCTGTCGCTGGCAGCAGTACCATCACCATCATGCTGACACAGCCGGGCCCCGCTCCACACGCAGGGGTAATGGAGGTGTCACCCCCCCAGCGGCACACACACATATGCAAGCACACAGAGACACACACACACACACAGACACACATGCACACACACACACATACTCTATTATGAGCTGTTCCAGCACACTCAGGTGCCTGTTAGCATTTAGCAGAGGCCATGACATATATGCACAGGCCTATAGTGGAGCAGACAGACTCAGGGAAACAAGTACAAACAGAAGCTCTGCACGGATCTTATGTAAATGACTGCATAATTCAGCCTGCAAGACACAAGCACGTTCATTTACTGTTACCATAAACATGAGAGCGTTCCATACATGAAACATTCAGCCAGATGTTCCATATATGTCCTTTAAGTGCTGTGTAATGGCACAGGCAGCCTGCACAGTGAGGGCGTGGCTCATCACACCTGAGCAGTAGACATTATAGTGCTTATCATTATACTGAGACGCATCAGCTCTAAACTCATGCTCTTCTCTGACAAATGGAAAGCCAAACTGAAAATGGGATCTCTCCTTCAGTGCACCCTGTCTGCAGCACCTGACACCTTCAGAGCACCCTGCCTCCTTCAGTGCATCCTGTCTCCTTCAGAGCACCCTGCCTCCTTCAGTGCACCCTGTCTCCTTCAGAGAATCCTAATTCTTTCAGAGCACCCTGCCTCCTTCAGTGCATCCTGTCTCCTTCAGAGCACCCTGCCTCCTTCAGAGCACCCCGCCTCCTTCAGAGCACCCTGCCTCCTTCAGTGCACCCTACCTCCTTCAGTGCACCCTGCCTCCTTCAGAGCACCCTCCTCCTTCAGTGCACCCTGCCTCCTTCAGAGCACCCTCCTCCTTCAGTGCACCCTGCCTCCTTCAGAGCACCCTGCCTCCTTCAGTGCACCCTGCCTCCTTCTCAGTGCACTGTCTCCTTCAGAGCACCCTACCTCCTTCAGTGCACCCTGTCTCCTAATTCTTTCAGAGCACCCTCAGCCACTGCCTCTTATGCATTTGTGCCTTCTGTACATTGGGGATACATCATTTTTCACCTGACAGTGATCTCCTTTCTTCCCATTTTTCTTGCCTTCTCCCCATAAATGGTTCGGTGATGTTCTGTCAGCACTGGCTATAAACTTTTCCACACACCTGCACCTGTCATACAAGTCTATTTTATTTTCTCTGCAATCTCGCACCCCTTTCCTCTCCCCTTATTGTAGAGAATCTAATCTAAATCTAAAAATGTGTGGTCCCTTCAGTGGCCTCTGTAATTCCCAGTAGTTGGTCACATCACAAGAAACTTATTTTGTATTTCTGATTACAAAGACCTCGCTAAAGGGGAGGAGTTTGACTTGACCAATCACACTGTTCCTTAAACTACAAACCCCGCCCCTCCTCCCTCACTCTTTTCTTTAGTCCACCAGGTGCTGCAAAGTTGAACAGCACTATCTCAAATCCGTTGGTGTTAAGCCCTATTTTAAATTCAGAACAAAACCATAGTATCCGAACAAGATATGACCAGATGTTTTTCTTCGTTTCAGTTGTCAGACACTTTTATCTTAAGTTGCTTTCTGAGTTTTTAACAAAGAGACTTGGGCAAGAAACTGACACCATCTCATTTTATCATTTTCACCCTGCAGCGGCCAATCTGATGTCAAGATATTTCTAAATTAAAAAGAAAGTTTGGACTGCTGTACTTGGTTGATTTAAAGTCTTGAAACTGAGCCGCGTTACAGAGCTGTTTGAAGACCTCTTACTGTTTTTGTGTGTGTGGGAACAATTCAGATCCTGATATGAATCATCCTGTCAATCCTGCCAATCAGTGTGGGCTTTTGGACACAAGAATACTGGATACAGGGAGATACAAGACACCAAAATCCAACAGGGCGAGGAAGAAGCTCACAAGTGAATGAGAGAGCTGATATGTGCACACACTTTGACAACTATTGATACTTTGCAGCTGATGGCATCAATATTCTCTGTGAGTGCAATGCTAACTGTAAGCATGCTCTGTCTGAAGCTCTGTTAGACTTTAATCTGAGCTTTGTTTTAACATAATCTGACTAACTTAGTTTTTTATTGTGACAAGGCCGTCTCTGACAAAGTTACAGTCACAGGAGAGCAGCAGTCAGCAGTTTCGGTTTGAGCAGTTTCAGTCTCACGGTTTTGTTGCAAATCAATCTCATATTGATCACAGGGTCCCGAAAATGTATTTTTCTTGAGTTTTCAGATGATCTACAGAAGTTTTGCGCCTGTGTTCTCTGATGTATGCATTGTGTCGCCATGGTAACTGATGAACAATGTCATACATGTAGAGCACTCACAGCATGATGTCACATGAATATTATATCTACTGTAGCCACATATAAATTGCCCCTTCTTTTTATTTATTTATTGCTCTTTTGTTGTTTGTTGTTGTTTTTTTTCCTTCTTTTTTGTGTGTGTTAGTCTTATTTTTGTTAAAAAAATTTAACTTTTTAACAGTTTTCCACCAGTGTGTTGGGATCGAGCTAATCTATACAGTAACTCCAGTACTAATGTTGGTCATTCCCTGAGAGTGTTACTCTTAATACACAGTTGTTTACATGTTAGCATATATTGATGGGACTTGGCTCTCCCTCAGCTCTACATTTTACAAGTTGTGTTTTGGTCTCTGCCTCAGACCCGTCCTGAGGTAACATTGTGTTTAACCCCAGCCTCTGAAACAGATCGGAGTCAATAACGGTGCAGACTGACCTGGCTTTGAGTAATTCTAATAGATTTGGCTGATTGAACTGGGACTGTGTGCAGAAGTGCAATTCTATTGAGGCAGTGAAGTCAGCTGAGGAAAACCAGTGGCAGAATGCAAAGTATGCAATAAAACAGATGGAGCATACACAGTGTATCAGCTACCATTGAATTTAAAAGGTAAATAGACTGTGAGGTGTACTGCAATAGCCTGCAGTCTTTCTCTACGTGGAGGCTGTAGATGTGAAAGTGGATAGGTGCGTTCACTGACACCGAACCTGACCAGCTACGACTCATCTCTTTTCCTCTTTTGTGGCGTTAAATGTGAAGTCTTGTGCCAAACCCCCTGCTCCATCTAAAGAACCACTAAAGAAGAGAGAGATCTTATCAGGTTCTCTCTGAATGACACAGGGATATTTGAGAATACACGTCTTATCCATTAGAATGACTCTGCAGGTTGTTTGACACCCGAGAAAGTAGAAGGAGGTGACAATGGGCCGTGACTGTGTGCGAGGAGGTGAGTTCAGGTGCGCGCCACAAACAGGAAATGAACAGCGCTCCATCAGTGGAAGGTCTGCTGAAGAGGGACCAGGGATTATTAGACTGTGACATCATCTTTGTATCAACATTATGGACAAATTTAGTTTAAGATCTGAATATGAAACAGACAGAGAAGAATGAGTATAACATAACACAAAGCAGCATCATGCCTGGGCCCCAGATTTTAAACTATTTTTTGATGCTATAATGTTATATCCTCATCAAAGACATATCTGGATTTGTGTTTTGTTTCATTCACACATATGACACACAATATTTAGGCTGAGTTCTTCTTTAAACAGACAACACTCTATTTTACCTTGAAATACAGGAAACTCCACACACGAGAACTAGAATTATTTTGATAATTTCAGCCATGTCATTTTCCATCTCTACCATAGACCGTATATATGAATGGACATAGCTAACATGTTAGCCGCTGTGTGCCAAATAGGAAGTGCGACAGGAGGCTCTTCCAGCTTTTCTCACCCTGGCCAAGATCTTGTCGCCTCTCTCTCTGTAACTGCTGCTGTGGCCTCATCATTTTGATCTTAAAATGTTCGTATTAACCCACTGTAGATGATCCTGAATTTTTTATTTTGATATTTTGTTCCTAAATCAAGATATGAACATAAATAACGGACCAATCAGATGCCTTCATTCCCCGAGGTCACTGCCGCTAGCGTTAGCAACAGGTTTGATTGACAGCAGGTGCGTTTCGTTGCTAAGTAACCCCCTTCACGCTCTCCCGCCCCTTCCACTGTCGGGGGCGTGGCCCTGTTTGGACAGGTTTGAATGACATTTACATTTATCCAATGACAGTGCGACTTTTCCGGGCTTTAACTAGATCCATGGCTTTAACCAGTAGATCCATTTAATAAAACTGCCATTTCGTTTGTGGATTTAACTGTGTCGGCAACTTTAACTTGTTAGACAACTTTTTTCCGGTTGTTGTAGTTTTTAATTTGTTCTGTGCGTCTTAAAATATAGTGATAGAGCTTCATTTACAGTTCGTCATGGCTTGTTCGGCATTTAATTGTGTTAATAGACCTTCGATCCCCCCGATGTCCAGTTTTTCAAGTAAGTACAATAAATAAAATAAAGTAACAGAAATACCCAGTGACGTCCCACTCACTTAGTCCACTCCTTTTATACGGTCTATGATCTCTACCAAACAAAAGTTAAAAGATACTTCATGATAATCATAAGGTGGAAGAGAGCATTTTGAGCTTTGAAAATGTAGGCAGGATAATAATGCAGGATTCATTCAACATTCTATCATGTCCTAAAGCTCACAAGACTCAACTTTTCATAATATATCATCTTTAATGATATATTATTAAATCCTATGACACAGCACATGCTTTGTATTTGATCTGTAGTCTGCTGAGTCCTCTCATATCTGCACTGTAATATTGTGTAATAAGCACATAAAGTCTTAATGTGATTTTAATCTGCCAGAGTGGTGCTTCATCAGATTTGCTGTGACACTGTGGCCCACACTGTCTCTCACTGATTTATTAAGTTTAGTTTAGAAGAGGAACGCTTATCTGCAGCTCAGTCAAGAATAATTATTTTCCTTTGTTAATGTGAATAGATACAAGCCCGCAAAAGTTCAAAACCACCTCCTCTCATCACAAATAAGCATTACTTTAGTGAATATGAGTTGGATTTTGTCTGACCTCAACCCACTCCATGCCGACGATACCTGTGAAACGAGCTCTGCCCCTCCAGCTATTGAAGTGCGCATTTCAAAGAAGTTAACTATTGAAATTGACACATAAACGCAATAAATGCAGAACTTCCTACCTCACCTTAAGTCTTTTCATCCATCTGTAGCTGTCAGACGCTCGCAGCCTGCTCCTTTTGCGAGTTATGGAGAAAAATATCGACTTTTCTTTCCTTCCTTTTGTTTCTTTACGTTCTTTTCCCCTTTTTGCAATGTCTCCCCTGCGGCGAAAACATCATCCTCCTCACTCCCCTGCCGCTCACCCTTACCAGTATAATTCTGTGGTTTAAGATGACACCATAGCTAATGATATATAAAGATGCACTGTGTAACTTTTCTGATCCTTCAAATGCTTTTCTTCATTGATTTTATTGCTTTCTCTGGAATGTTTCACAGTTTGATATTGAACCTTTCTATCTTTTCAGGTTCGATCTGCAGAGAAGCAAATCCCCTCACGGTCAGAACGCCTGTTTTTCCAAGTATTTTTGAGCTATAAAACCACTGTTACTTATTGAAATTGCCAGTCTACTGAACAAAAGGTAAAAGTAGCTGTAGCTGTTAACTTGAAAACTACCGCGACGTGACATCACAGTTGGTACAGGACGTTTTCAGCTTTGGAGATGTAGACGGACTAATAATTAAGAACTCAAACAGAACTCAGGATAGGAACAAATACGAGCGTTCACGGCCTCTTTAAGGTGTTTGATTTTCCACGAAAACTGTGAGAGTGACTGATTAAAAAACAAATTAACTCGCCTTTTGTAGTTTCAGCCAAGTCAGCTCTGGTCAGATTGTGCTAAAAAAGCTCAGATTAAAGAGCTTCAGACAGACCAGTGCCCCCAGTTAGCTTCACCCTCTAGGGAATGACATGACTTGCAAAAACTATCAGTGCATTGTGTAGTTTGTAATGGTATATAGAGCTTATAATGGTGCGGAGCTCGCCAAAGTTTATTCACTTATCCAGTCCAGGTAAACATTTATTTCATTGGAGGAGAATAAAACTGGTGCGGACATTTGTAGATGAAGTTTGACACCGAGGCCCAGATGGATGAGAGGATGTGTCAGCTTTTCAGGAGGCGATGAAAACAAGAGTCCAGAAATCCAGATGCAACTTAATATATTTATTTGGTTTAGGCAGAAAATACAGGTTTACCCCTGGGGACTGTCCACTTACATCTCTGGAGCCCCCTGCTGCAGACACACATATATACTGTCATTTTGGCAGACATCAGCTTTTTTTACATGACTTGGATTCCATATTTGGTATGGTTTACAGCTTGAACTTTAATAACATAAACACCCCAGTCTCCCTTGTATCAGCTTTTCACCGAAACCATCTCTGTAGCCGCCCCGTCTCTGCAGCCACCTCGTCTCTGCAGCTCGAAAAGTGTACGGATAGTTATGTTGCCTACAGGAGCTTAAACATAAATAGCATGAACAAACCAGTCTTTGACCTGTACATTAATGGAGCAGCGTTCTCTGGACAGCTGCATTCTGCTCAAAACACAAACATCCCAAGTTTCACTTATGTCAGCTTTAAGGTGAAGTGAGCAGGCTGCATGTATTTTTAACCCCTGCCTCTGCATGTCTGTGTCCCTCTAAATTCTGCCTCTTTGTCTTTGTGCACACACAGATTATGAAATTAGGCAGACTCTGTCGAAGAACACAGATTATCAGGATATTAACAAGAAATAATTTCTCACAGATGGTGGTTGAGTTTGAGCCAGATTCTGCCAATACCACATCAGGATGAGGGGCGTTCAGAGAGGAAGGCTGATTTTGGACAGTTGTGGACATGCCGGCCGTGGAGGAGAGATAGATCTGTGGTTGCGTGAGTGCAGAACAGATGTAAAGAAGACAGCCGTATAAGGACGGTGGAAGCATCTGAAAGGTAAAATGTCAAACATCTTAAGCACGGTGCTGGTTAGAGTTTATCTTAGCCCCTCAGCTCTGCACAGAAATATAGCTGTCATTCAGAAATGCACGGGCACATCTTCTGAAAGCAACGCTGAATGGATCCAGAGTCTCGGTTCAGAGTCAAAGAGGATGTGACATTTTGAGTTTAATTCAAATAATTATACATATTTTTTCATCATATTTTGCATTTAATTTTATATTTGGTTATACCTATGAGTGGCTTATGTCATCGAATCATGATCATTTATTTTGTAGGGCGGTGAAAAGGGAGTGCAGCCAATTATCTGTCAGTAAAAGTACATGGTTTGCAGCAGAGTGTAGACTTTAGAGAAGGAAATGTGTACTTATATGTACTTATATGTACTCTAAATGTTTCCTCTGTACTTGACCCATCCCTCTGATAATGACCTATTTCCATGATGTTGTTTCTAGACTTTTTCAGGCTGGAGGATTCGACCTGTGGTGTATGTTTTGTTTTAATATCAGTCTGTGTTGCTATGTTCAAGAAATTAATATTGAATGTCGTATAATCTGTTTTAAAAATTTAAATAAAAAACAAAAATTGTGATCTAACTAATAAAATGAAATGAAAATGAAAAATCATGCATCCTTCCTGATTTACATTCTTTTACTGCTGCCATTTCTGTACTTTTCTGTTCAAGCACTGCACTTTTTTGAATAAAGGTTTTCTTAGCTGGCAAATAGACATAAAAGGGGAGTTAGAGAGGCTATGATTGTAAGGAAATACAATCCATCTTTGAACAGAAATGGAGGGCTCAGACATCATCTTTCTCCTATTTACAACTCCATCGTCAGACCTAAATCAAAACAAAGAAAACAATAGTGATAGTGGCCCGTTCATGCTCAGAGGTGTGAAAGCATCAGGGCTCTGAAAGATTATGTTAATATGACTCAGGCACAGTCCTCACCCAGTGCACTTCAATAGGCTGAGCTAACAAACACAAACTATAAACATGTAAGTGTGTTATTTCAGTGTAGTTAGCTCCTTCCTGCAGGCAGATATAAGGCAGTGTCCAGCATTCTGACCAGAACTGAAGAAGCAACTTGGATGAGCTGTGAAACGGATTAGACAAAAAAAAAAAAAACCCCAAACAACTTTTGTTCAGTTGACAAATTTAATTTCTCCTTTCCCATCTAGCAAACGGATAAACTTGCAATAACATTCTAGTGAGAAATGACTGACTACCAACACAAATGATCATTTAATGAGTGGACAGTTATTGTTACAAGGAAACAGTACAGTTTTCAGATATTCTTTTCTCTTGCAAACTGTTGGGATAAATAACTAGGCTTAGCTATTTTGTATAACCATTTCTGTATTTCATTATTGTACCGAGGTCATTTGAAGATAAGGGCTCTGATCACAGCTGTGAGACTCATAGATATATGACAAGACACACACATGATATTCAAATATACCTAATAGCAAACTAAATAGGACAAGAACTAGTGATAGGGATGATGTGATGACTGGTTACTCAGATAACACCCGGATGGAGCCTGATCGCACCAACGAAGAGGCGCTAAGTCTAAACCATGGTGTCCTCCCACTATAATTTGCGTATAAAAGTCATTGTATAAGCTTAAACATTCAGTCTCTGCATGGGAATGGGAATGTCAACTGCACAGACCTTGTCCTTGTACAATATGACTTTCTAATATTGGGATAAGTAAAATATCCAGACTTTATTTCTGTTTCAAGTGTATTCAACGAACACGAGAGGCTGTTTTCCCCAACAAAACCCATGTTGAAAAATGATAGCATGAGTTGAAATGTCCCTGGTCCCAATCATGCTTCAGTGTAGTGCAGTGTGATGGATTGCATGTATATTCCTCTTTCATTTAGTCCATAGAAAAAAAAGGTCCTGTTGACTGTATGAGGGAGCGTGTACCCTGAACATGTGACGCAGAACATAGGTTTTCCTCATAGATGTAGGTGCTTTAAAGGTCATGTGATTATAACCAATGTGGAGTTTACAGCACCAATGAAACTCTCAGAATCATTCATCGTATTCTTTCAGCTGAATAGTGTGGAGTGAATAATAAGAGAGAGACTACACTATTTTTAAGGTGGGACAGCAGAAAGCACGGACCATTACTTTACGTCTTCACCTAAGACTATTGTTTCTTTGCCTGAGATCCAGAATACACACATTTCCAATACTTTTCCTTTTGATACTTTGCAGCTGGTGTCATCGACATTCACTGGGGGTGTGAGGCTGTACTGTAAGCACTGCTCTAAGGCTTCAGTAGACTTAAATCTGAACGCAATCTGACTAGAAAGAAGGGATTTAGCTGGATCTACAACAGATGAGATTATTTGCGCTGTTAAAAAAGGTAAATCATTCCAAAATAGAAAATAAAATAGCACGTTAAAACCATGCATCAGAACTTACAGTATATCATGCACATATTTTCAGATCTAGGAATAAAATGTGTGCGGAATATACAGTACGTGGCTTGCATTTTAAGCAGCGTGTGATTGATATGAAGTGAACACAGACCAGTGATCATGTATAAAGATGTGGTGTCCATGTTCTGTATAAAGCGTGTACTGCGTGCAATCGGATAGAATGACACGCAGATACATTTTACGCCAAGAACGTCTTAAAATAAACTTTCCACATAAGGTTAAAATAGTTCCTCTTTTTCATAGTGCTGATAATACTGCAAATCTCTCTCCTGTCATTTAGTCCTGCAAGCGGATGCAGTTTTACGGTACATAGGTAAATACATCTGTGTGCGCTTATTCAATGTTTAATAGACGTGATTGGCACTTGTCTTAATTGATTCAATGGCTCGGCTCAGCTATGGGAGAGGTCTGTCACAAGCCACACACATGCACGGCCGTCATTAGGACTCAGGCTCATGTATTTTTAATGGGACGTGATTGGCGAGATTAGCCCCGGCCCTCAGAGCTTTATGGGAAAACCACGAGGTCCCTGGTGTGCACATATATATATATATATGTGGGAGTCGCGTAGTCTCCTCTGTCATGGTGCAAAAAGCCAATGCGGATTCAGTGTTGGGAATATGATTTATATTTTGAGCTTGTGTCATGGCGGTTTACAGCCTGCAGGCTTAAGTGGCTCTGCAGAAGAATACTAATTGGTCATGTATGAATGATAATAATAGATGATTCCAGCACTTACTTTGAAAAGTTTTTTACACTGCGTTGTTAATGTTTGATGAAGCAGACAAAGAAAAGTACCTCCTTTATTGCAGTTTCAGTTCCTAAATTACACAAAATTGACTCATGTGAGCTTTAAGCCAGGTTATAATGGTGTCACTTCCTCAAAAACATACTCGGAATTGTGTTTTTTTGTCATTCACTCATGTCTGACTAACTTTATTATTAGTCTTTCTACATCTCCAAAGCTGAAAATGCTCTGTTCCACCTTATGATGTCATGAAGTGGTAGTTTTTCAAGTTAATAGCTACATTTTACCTGTAGTTCATTACAGACCAGCTGTTCCAGGGCTGATTCCAAATGGTTGTTGTGTGTGGAGTTTAAAAACACAGTGGAGCACTTCCTGTATTACCACATGCATCACATTTCTGTTTCAGCTTAAATATGCTGGATCTGTGTGTTAAAAATGTGTGAATGAAACCAAACAGAACTTCAGGTATGTTTTGATGAAGAAACAACATTATAGGTCAGAAAATAGCCTTGCAAAGTTACTACATCTTCATGAACG
>JACN01120179.1:0-10425 GCA_000787155.1 Scartelaos histophorus
AAATGTCAAACATATTTATGCAGACCTAACCTTATTGAAAATATTATATTGAAAATACTATATTGAAAATCCTTATGTGACCCTTGTATAAAACATCCTATGAAGGTCCAGGAAGTGGAATATTATTATTAAGAATTTACGATTTGTGTTTATTGAGCTGACATCATCAATATTCCTTGGGGTTGTGAGGCTATCTGTAAGCACTGCTCTGTCTGAGGCTTTGTCAGACTTTAATCTGACCTTTTATTAAACAGAATCTGACCAGAAAGAGCTGAAACTACAACAGGTGAACTGATATGTGCTGTAAAACAAGTCCCTCTGACAGGACTTTACATGGTCCATTTACATTGGTATTGAGGTGCCGTTTTTTGGCTGTTTGTTTCACTGTGGAAGCTGCTGAACACTCCACAATAAACTTACATGAAGAACACCCCATCATGATGTCACCGGTTGCAAACAAGCAGCTGGTGCCACTAGGCCAGGTTACAGGTCAGATCAGTGGAGAGGTGACCCTGCTCACGGTAAGTGTATTTTTATGCAAAAAGAGGACATGAAGTTGGTAGAAACTAGATCCAACTTTTCTTTGGGGTCATGTCCCTCACCCTTGATGTTTAAAATATATGAAGATATTTATCATGGATATACCACTGCATATGGGGCACACTTTAAAAATGAATGTGCACACATACTTACATAGGCCTACAGACACTCTGTGAACCCAGCAGGCCAATTACCAGTGTCACCTGCTGAGATCATAGGAGCTTTACACTCTTTTATTCATTATTTCTACTACATACTATATGCAAAATCTCATTTAAAGAAGCTACTAGTGGCTAACTAATCAAATATTATATTTTTAGCAGTTGCGTGTAGAAATGATAGCCCTGGGCAGTATGAGAAGGCCATGAAGCTAATTTATTTGATCTTGTTACATGATGGATGTTAGCTGTTAGCGCCTGTAGCATGTTCTGTGTGGTAAATGGAGATATGGAGTCATTTTTATTTTATGGTTTGATCTCAACTCTGGAGGAACAGTGGGAAACCATGTGATCTGAATGATTTATAGATAAAAAATAATTTTGATGAGAAGCTTGATAACATGAAACATGGAATTTAGATCGAGAGAGATTAGAAAAGTACAAGATGAAACACTATAGTACAATAAAGTAGAGCTCAACAGTGACCAGCCGCCTCCAGGAAGTAAAGTTATTCACAAAACAAAAGGGT
This sequence comes from Scartelaos histophorus, assembly GCA_000787155.1. Classification (NCBI taxonomy): domain Eukaryota; kingdom Metazoa; phylum Chordata; class Actinopteri; order Gobiiformes; family Gobiidae; genus Scartelaos; species Scartelaos histophorus. The sequence continues at coordinate 1,228 of JACN01120179.1, forward strand.
CTGCATGGCTCACATGTACTCCACATACTCCACAACATTTCTTCTCTCACCACCAGGTGTAATGTTCAGGTTTAGACATGAATGATGTATAGAACTTACATGATAGTGTGACGATAGTAAATCTCTAAAAATACACATCACATAACAGAGTCTCAGTACAGAAGGAGTGGTGACAGTTTGTTAGCCACAGCTTATGTCCTATATAACAACACATGACTAGAATCTGTGTCCTATATAACAACACATGACTAGAATCTGTGCCCATGAGCAGTACACACCCACAGTTTGTTTTGCCTGCTCAGATCGTGCTCTCTTGTTTTAGAATGGAGTGTGTCTGTGTATTATGTGTCCTATAGACTTAAATAGATTTGTATAACGTTTAAGTTACCAGGGGGGCTTTGCTCAACCAGTCCTCAGGTGCTTTGTGGATCTTCGTGGGGTCTTGTTCATTAGTGAGGGGAGGATGGAGCTTGAGAATGACAGTTGGGTCAGTGCAGCATCTGCAGTGCAGTCTGCACTCAGATGCCCTCCCACTGTCTGCAGTGTTTCAGTGTGCGTGTGTCAGATGCCCTCCCAGCATCAGCAGAGATGTGGTTGCTGAATCAGTTTGTTGTGGTGAAGAAGGAGCTGAGTCCGAAGGCAAAGTTCTCCATTTACCGCTCAGTCTACAGTCAGCCCTCACGTATGCTCATGAGCTTTGGAGAATGAACGGAGGACAAGCTGGAGGATACAGGCGGCTGAAATGAGTTTCCTCTGCAGGGTGGCTGGGCGCTCCCTTAGCGATGAGGAGCTCAGTCACAGGGGAGGGGCCTGGAATAGAGCTGAGGGGAGGGCATCGGTTCCAGATGCCTCTTGGACGCCTCCTTGGAGAAGTGTTTATGTCCCAACAGGAGGAGGCCCCAGGGAAGACCCAGGACTATATCTCTCAGCGGGTCTGGAAACACCTTGAAGTCCCACTGAGGAGCTGGAGGAAGTGTCTGTGCTGTGAAGTCTGGGACTCCCTGCTCATACTGCTGCCTCTGTGACCCAACTCTAAATAAAGCTGTAGTAAAAGGATGAATAAAGTGTTATGGCGCTGATCAGTTATGTTGTAACCAATGACTCCTTTGATTTCAAACCAGTTAAGTTAAATTGGAGTGAAGACAACAGCTTTAAACTCTACAACTACTACTAATGCAACTGACACTACTGAAAAAAAATAACCACTTCTTTACCACATTTGGGTGGCATACCTTTAATTTAGAAACTATTCTTATTTTTATAATGGACAAATTGTTTATTACACTTAATTAATACCCCAATCCTTAATCAAACAAATACTAAGCCAAAATGATCCTTATTGAGCTGTGTTCTGTGAATTACATCTATCTTCATGCTAATGTTAATTAAATATACATTAAAAAACTAGACCTTGAATTCACTGTGTATGTCATTGACCAACATGACACATCGTTTTTCAAAAGCTGCTTGTCAAATCGTGTGAGAGACGCAGAAAAGCTGTGCACTGACTCACACAAACAGATGTTGATTCCCTGATCTCGATAGTGTGTGAGGGACTTTGGAAGAATGGATTTTAAAAACAGCAAGGGCCACGCTCCAGCAGCAAAAGTCAAGACGGATTTAGGATGCTTTCAAAATCAATTTAATCTGAAGATGTCAAAACAAAACACTGAGAATGTGAAGAGGACCTAAGAGCGACATTTTGGGACTGGCAATGAGGGAGGTGAACACACGGCTCGAAAGGGCTCTGGTGTTTTCTCACAGAACACAATAACATCTGATCTATGTTATTACAATGTGACAAGAAGAGCAGAGGGCACAGGCCAGGTGAGGGTCAGGAGGAGGAGGAGCAGAGCATATCTGACATCTACTGGTGGAAAAAATCAAGAAAGACAAAGGTACAATTCCCTTTCATTTTCTCATAGACTTAAAACAATCAAAGAGTTTAAAAGGTGTGGCAATAATGTACCTCCATGAAGTTGGTCTCTATCAAATGCAAATCTACACAAAAATCATGTCAATTGTTTGTGCTTTGTTCGTGCTGCTTGAGTTTTGGAGATATTAACGATTCTTTTATAGGTCAAACTGCAGCCTCCAAAAAGCTTCAAAATGCTCAAAATAGTGTCAGTCATTTATGTTTCATTTTGTATTCCAAAACGTTTCATTTGTGTGATTATGGTTCTTAAGATATTAGTAGTTTTATTTTCAACCAATGATGTTAAATGTTAAATAGTGATCAAAAAAGCAGACAATTATACAAAATGTTTGTTTTCCTTTATGCTGGTTTGTGTGTGTGTGTGTGTGTGTGTGGGTGTGTGTGTGTGTGTGTGTCTGCGTGCGTGTGCGTGTGTGTGTGTATTAATAAATTTATTAATTATTATTTTTGCGGAAATAATATGACGTCATTTCCGTTCAGCTGACCGCAGTGGTTTTAGCAAATCTCCACAAAACTAGTGAAAATAAACGATCTGAGGCTGTGGAAAAATTTATATGATTATAAAAAATATGAATGAAAAGCAAGTTAGTAAAGACTGATAAAATGACTGAATGAAAATGAATGAAAATCACAAAATATTTCCAAAACTCAAGCAGCACAAAAAAAAAAAGTTTGCAGCACAAAACAGCTCAAACAATTGACAGTTTTTGTGTGGTTTTGTGTCTGATGGGGCCAAGTTCACACACGTCGATCATCCATGAGTAAAAAATGTACAATTTGTCTAAATGTGTTTTGTGGTTTATGAAGATTCAGGGCTCCATATTACATTCTTTTCTGATCAATATAATTATGTTTCTTCATCACGAACAGACCTGGAGCTGTGTTTTGTTTCATTCACACATTTTTAACACGCACACCCAGAATATTTAGGCTGAGTTTTTTTTTTTTAAACAGAAAACACTCTGTTCCATAATAAATTAAATATATGGTTGATTTGAACATTGGACATGAACATGAATTTAATCTTTTTCAATTAAAACCATGTAAACCCAATTTCATCCTATTAAACCTGAGATGACTCCACAGCTCCACAGTCTGCGTCTGAGAGTGACTGTGAAGGAGCTGTAATTTCATATAATTACTGGACGTGGCTTCTGCTAAAAGATATGGATTTTCTCTTCAGTAAAAAATATAACCATGAACAACAGAGATCAGAGGTCTAGCCCTCAACCTCCTTACTGAGAGGAGGAGACAGGCTAACCAAAGTAACACAGAGAGGATGTGCATATTCCACTCAGACAGATCAGGAATTTATCCCACAACCTTTTTACCCAACCAGAACAACTCAGGCCCTTGCAAAAGGCAAAACCATGTCATGGACTGGGACAATGCTAAGGCCCCGTTTACACGTACACGGGGATTTTTAAAAACTGAGACATTTCCCTTCGTTTGTACTCATCTTTTACTTTTTCGCCTCTGACAACGAATCTGTCTAAAAACTCCGCTAATGTGGAGATTTTGGAAAACGACGTATTGCGTGTAAACTAAGATAAACAGAGTTTTAGTTCAGCTGACGTGCCCAAAATGTGACCAGTGTTTACCTTTTGCTATGATGATCATGTGATTCTGCAGCATCAGAACAGCAGTCGCACCAGAAACACTTTTCATGTGTTTGCATTTGCACACACAGCTTATGTATTATATCGATAATCAGAGACAAATGAGGCTCGGAGCTCAGCAGTTTTGTTTTCTCCCTCATACTAGAAAACCCAGTCGCCGTCACCACCAATGTCACCAGTTTTGGGTCCGACCTGGGCAGACTGCAGTCTGGTGGGATAATTTTGAAAATGAAGTGGTTTTCCCGGAGGAGTGGTGTGAAAATTTGCCGTCCATAGGCTTGGCGTAGTTGATGGTGTTCGATGGCGTATTTATGTGGGTTAATGTAAATTAAAACTTTTTTGAAAACGATGCTGTGTGCACGATGTTATTTTGGAAAATGGAGGGAGGGAAATATTTGTTTCTCAGAATACAGGGCCTAAAGCCACAGGCACAGAGAGCAACAAGTACCATCAGTATCAGGGAGGCCAGAAGAGAAAAGAACACACACCCACCAGACTGTGAATCAGGATGAAGGGGCATTGTAACTCTCTCACACCTGAGATCAAGTTTTGAAGAGGTCAGACTACAGATGGTGCTGTTGTCATATTATTCCAAGTAGGAAGACAGCTCCAAAATCTGTTTAAATCTTCTGAGTAGACACATCACAGCAACATTACATGACATTAAAGAGGAAGGAGCAGGGTGAAGCCCAAACTGGGTATTTAAACTCCACACACCTTCACTAGAATCATTTGGATGATTGGGGCCAGATAAACAAACTCCCTATCTTTCTAGTGTTACTGAGTCTCCAGCGCACTGGGATTATGTGGTTCGTCTTGCCTGTGTGGAGTGTGTCTTACACACTCCACACAGGCAAGATGCTTTTTACTAAACCAATGCAGTGGTTCTTAGCAGATTTTTTGAGCTGTAGTTTCCTCACAGTTTGCACAAAGTTTGTGTAGTAGGTGATTCCTTCCAGAGATGGCATCACTGAAGCAGACAAGGGTCTAAAGACTGAGGCGTTGGAGCTAAATTACTTCTGGACAAGAAACCTCTACTTATAATTTGAAAATGTACTTTATTTCCAAGAGCTTGACAGAAGTTTTTCAGGACACAAATGTGATATCCTGCATCTGAAAATGTGATTTTCGGTGCAAAGTAAAAAGTCAGTTTGCTGCTGCTTGTTGTATTAGTAGTTTGTTAGTTGTATTTACAAGTCCTGTGCAGCGATGTGGAGCAAACTGGCTTTCTAGAATAAACTACTACAAAGAGTAGCCTCTGCAGAAACAAAACTTAAAACCGCAGGTCTCATTTGCATAAACTATAAACGCTGAAAAAACCAGCTCCACATTTGCTGCGTCTGTCATTTGTTTTAACTCGCTAAAGAAATTTTGGTTTCTGTTGCGGGAGGGTTTTAATGTGGGAAACTCCGGCTCTGCAGAGATTTTGCTGTAACATTTCAAAGTAACTCGCCTATGTCTGTATAGAAAGTCGCCTACATTATCATCATACTGATTAAAAGAATTTAAGTACCTTATGTTTCTAGTTTTCCTGAGCAAGATTTTTGAGAGGAAGGAATTAATCGTCTGGTCTCAAGTTGCCGCATGGTCTCAAATAAAAGCCTGGTCTGTTAAGTGATTAAGGCAAATATTATTATTCAGTATTTTACCATTTGTTTTTTTCTCGGCTGTACTGTTTTTTTCTTAAAGGTGCACGTGAGGTAACGGCGGTCAGTACCCGAATTCCCCCTCGGTGATCAATAACGTATTGACTATTTCATCATATAGAAGTTTAATCAATACAGACGACCTTATGAACCTAATACGACCACAACCCGTTAACTGCGAAGAGGAGACGGGCTAACTACTCTGCCACAGTAATCCACTAATAGTCCCTGTGTTGGTTTGATATGTTATGGACATTAATTCTCCACCATCTGTTCTCAGTTTGACATTTCCCAGTCTCTATAAGTTGCTAAACAGACATCGTGCTTTAAATGTAATAATAAAACATCAGCGAAAAGAGACAAAAAAATATCGTCTGCAATTTCGGAATTAATTATTGTTTATGCGAGTTTAATAATATGTTTTTTTCGTTTGACGGAGAAGACATGGACGATATGGAGAGTCAATATTGAAGGCAATTACTGAGAGACAAACACAGAGAAGACGCGTACAGTGTGTTTGTATTGACACTAATTGGAGCCAAGAGGATGAGTGGATATGTGTGTGTGTGTGTTTTGTTGATGTGTTGATTTATTGATGGGTTACAGATACACCAAATCTGCAAAATCATCAGATCTGCTGTGGTGTTTGAAGTAAATGTTTTGATGCAACTATTTATATGCGTGCGCTCGTATATTGTATGAATAAATTTAAAAAAATACACAGATAGGCTTCCTCCTTTCCAATCCAATCCAACTTTATTTGTACAGCACATTTTCTTAATAAGACTCTTTCCAAAGTGCATAAAAAGTCAGCAGAATTATGTTCCAAACAAAATTGAATCAATAGATAAAATAATAATAAAATCACTGAACAAAAATAATAAAATCAATAAATAAAGGCGGTGCTTAAAAAAAAGATAAAAACAATAAATTCATAAATAAAAAAAAGATGCGTGAAAGGACCACATGACTCCCTCTGTGTTAAAAGCCACAAAATAAAAGTTGTCTAAGTAAGTTAAATTACTAAAATAAAGAACATTTGACTTTATTTGGGTCAGTTCAACTTGACGAGTAAAATGATCAATCAGTGGAACAAGTGTGTTTTTCTTAATTTCAGCAACAGTTGATTTCTCATTTCTCATTTTAGTTTCTCATTTTAAAGGTTGTATGGATTTTTTTTTGTTTGTTTGAAATTGTCGGTGAAAGTTCAAAATAGCATTGCAGCAGTAATTATGATGACCAAAACAAAAAGAATGAAAATCCATCAACTCTGGACGTGGTGGAGCAGATAAACGTCAGCCAATAGATAACAAGGCTTCCTGAAGTGGTTCTTAGCGGCTTTTTCCAGCTGTAGCTTCTTCACAGTTTGCCCAAAGTTTGTTGCAATGACAAGAAACCACGACCAGTTCATCACAAAAGAAAGTCTGTTTATGAGGTCGCTGAAAGAAGAGAAGAGGAAAAGGAGCTAAGCCAAATGAAGGTGATTCTAGGAGATTCATTCCAGCGATGGCGTCATTGAAGCAGACGAGGGTCTAAAGACTGACGCGCTGGAGATAAATTATTCTGGACAGGAAACTTCTGCTTATACTTAGAAAACATACTTTATTTCCAAGAGATTGACAGATGTTTTTTAGGACACAAATGTGATATCCCTTATTCTTGTAGTCCTTGTTTTTATGAGAAGTTCGTTAGTTGTATTTATAAGTCCTGTGCAGCGATGAGGAGGATGAGGAGTTTTCTAGGATAAACTACTTTAAAGAGTCAAGTTGTGATGGAAATTTACATTGTGAAAAGATTTCTCTGTATCTGTCATTGTGTAAATGAATGTTAATTGTACCTCGAGACCCAGACCTGTCATGAACATGTGTAAACGCTCAGCAGACACAACAGTTTCCACTCTCAGGAAGTTGTCTTAGCTGTCCTCAGATGTAAGTGAACTGGAATAGGAAGTGTGTTAAAGAGTCACTCTGCTTTGATATGTACTTGTATTTCTGTATAAATACTGTGAGATATTTAAATGTAACACTTGTACTAATCAGAAGAGCATTTTACCTACACTCTGGCGGTCCACCTCTTGCTTTTCAATTCAGAAAAAATGTGTTATATTTGAATACTTAAAGCCACAACATGAAACTTTTTAGCCAAGAACAGTCATTAATCATTATGCCACATTTATTTAAAGGTCCTGTATTGTGCAAAATAAACCCTTGTGAGCTTTAAGCCATGTTGGAATGCTGAGGAACCCTTTATTATTAAATTACATCTCCAAAGCTCAAAAAGCTCTGTTCCTGCTTGTGGTGTCATGTGGTGGTAGTTTACACCTTTTACTTTTAGTTCAGCAAAGATCGGCAATTCCAGGGCTGAAATCCTCCAGATGATTCTAGTGAAGGTGTGTGGAGTTTAGAAACACACTGGAGCACTTCCTGCGTTACCACGTGACACAAGTATTTTCAGTTTAAGAGAAGAACTTAGCGAAATGTGCAGAATAAACTTGTGAATGAAACAACACAACTCCAGGTCTGTTTGTGATGAGGGTTCTTTATCTATATGGCTTAGAAATGGGTTATCTTGTTATCTTTAATATTTTATTTTATTATTATATATTTGATTGTTTATTGTTAGTGATATAAAGTAGTAAGGTGCGTTTTTATTAATATTCTTGTTATTTTTTTGACATTTTTCTAGATTATATGACGTTAAAGTTTGTTCGTGAACAGGCTGAGGTACAGGAGATGTGAGCGTGTCTTTGTCTCAGATTGAATTGTCTGAACTTTAAACAGTTATTGTTCACAGATAGATCTTTATTTCTCCTGAAAGCGAGAGAACGGTCTGGACGTCTCAATGGAACTGCTCACACGGGTAATAGAAATCACCTCTGCTCCAGGCTATGGACAAACCGCTGTATGATGTCTCCACTGGAGTCTGAGGCTACAGAGGACCACCCTGCAGTACAGCCACCAGACGGGCTGGAAAATCACTACAATATCTTTTGGCTTGTACGCAGTATGATCAGCATTTGCAAGTTATATAATCTGGTGTATAATAAGAACAGTGGATTAGTTGTTCAGCGCACTCAGGAGCTCATTTACTGTTTCGTTTACTTGCCAGTCAAGAATATACCTGGAAGCTTCTCTGATCTGGCCATGATTTTTAAAATTATATCAGGTTATTTATCTTGTTTTCAGATTTATTCATTACTTACTAGACCAGAGACTGTTTCAATCTATTCTAGAAGGAGTTTGTTTTAAGAGAACTTGATGATGCTGCATAGATAGATAATTTCACTATTTTTAAGTAAGTTTATGAGTCAAGGTCAAGGATTTTCAATAGGCAAGTTTTAAAATGTAGTTTCTGTTGAACGTTTTCAAATATTTACAATGTCATATGCATACATCTATTCTATGTTTGACATTTATATTGAGCATTTTAGTGTTTTTTTATGTACATGAATTGGCTACAACCTTAAAAATGTCATGTAGTGCGACCTAGAATAACTTTAAAATTGATGATTGCAACGTTAATCTAATGTTGCGTTCATTTATTTTTCTCGGAGGAGACCGAGCAAGATTTCTGAGATAAAATGTATAGAGGATTTTCCATGTAAAGAGGAGTGTAGTGACGAGAGATTTCTGAGATAAAATGTATAGAGGATTTTCCATGTAAAGAGGAGTGTAGTGACTGTTTGTGCTTTTTCAAATGTTGCACATGTGTGAAACCCCCTCCCCAACAACTTCCTAAGAAGAACCACCTCCTTCTTACACCAGAAACCGGTGCACCGATCAGAATTGCTGTTGGTGCTGCTACTATTCTCTTTTACTATTATCATAACTGTAACGACATTCAGAGTCTTGGCGATGACTTTATGTTTACATTTACGTTTTAAGTAGTTTATCCTAGAAAACACCTTCACTCCACATCGCTCCTCAGGATGTGTAAATACAACTAACAAACTACTAATAACAAGCAGCAACAAACTGATTTATCATTGCATTAAAAA